>JAXBDA010000631.1:0-76608 GCA_036023075.1 Gaultheria prostrata | reverse complement strand
GAGAGAGAGAAACTAGGAAAGTTTAGGAGAGAGAAACTAGGAAAGTTTAGGAGAGAGAAATGTTAGGAAAATTAGGAGAGAGAAATGTTAGGAAAATTAGGAGAGAGAAATATTAGAAAAATCAGGAGAGAGAAAGGGTATTTTGGGGTTTATTTGAATTTTAAGATGGAATCATAAGTATTCAAATCTCATAGGATGGAATCATAATGATATTATTTGTATAGGATATCTAATTAACTCTCCCGAAAAACAAATACCCACAATATCTTGCATGACAATTGCCAAACTTGCCACATCATCAAAGCCATCCATGCTGGAGTATATATCAAAGCCATTTAATTTACATCAAATAAGTTATATGGGTTTAATTCAAAAGTCAGGATTTGAGATTGTGCTAAATGACACTTTTTTGAAATGACACTTGACAGCTACAAAGACGTTGCTATTTTTTTACTTTTGACCAAAGCTAAAGAATGGCTTTGATATAACATTTTTACACCAATGGGTGGACTTGTCAGCCATATGTTTACGTATGAATTCTTTTTAATAATTCAAGTCTCCGAATAAGTTTATGCACATCTTGACTAATCTTAAAGACCAATCAAATCGTCCACTAACGGGTAGTCAATTGAATTTGCAGCAAAGCTCCATATATTCCTATAGATTATAGTCGCATAATTACTAAGTGTATTTCTATGAGAGCCAAAACATTCTAAACTAGGGGTTTTTTTTTTGGTAATCAATTCTCAACTAGGGTTGATGAAACATTGTATATTTTAATAGTTCCTTCGTTAAATGATAGTCTGGTTCGCAAAATGATAAGTTAAAAATAACAAAAGAATTTCTAGAAAAATTTGAACTTTTTTAGCAATTTATTGGTTATCAATGAGCTCTTTTAATTCATAAAAAAAGATTGAACTTTATCTTCAAAAAAATAATTTTATTTTAACTTATAGTTTTGCGAACCGGACTATCATTTTGGGATGGATTTTGATCTAATCATATTAATCGCATTGGTTTGATTATTAAATTTAATATATGCAAGTACTGGGTATTTATTGTGATTTTTTTTTAACGAAAAGAGCTGGTGATTTGATCTTAAACCTAAAATCGGAGGAAAAATATACCTATGTTATTAATAAGAGTGTTTAACGAAATACTATCCAAGGTGTTTAAGATTGACCTCTATATCATTTCATAGAAATCCTTTGAAAAATTGTTGCCCAAGATTAATTGATATATATTTCTGGGAGTGGATTTCGAAAGCTTAGTTATTTTTCTCAACTCTTTACTCCAATCTACTTTTCTTGCAATTATGAATTAAAGAATTGGTCTAAAGTCCATTAGACAAACTTGACCAATGCACAATCCACTACTCATTTAAGAAAGCCAACAGATTCACTACTCCTATTTTCAAAGGTTTGAAGTCCACCTTCTCTTTTTATTAAGACAAAAATACCGTTACACTAAATTCTATTTTCTTATCCTATCCCACCACATCATTACCGAAAAAGAGACCGGCCCCCGGCGCCCAAAATTCGCTGGGGAAAATGGGCGCGGCCGGAAATCCATGGCAATATTGGCAGAGATGTAATTCCCATCCTCAACATACAAAATCCATGGCAATATTGGCATTAACAACAAAATTGATGCCCTCCTTTTCCATGAGTTCAACCCGTCGTTGAACTATCCTAACTTGATCAGCTCTCATGTCAGGAACCCCATAAATCGTAAGGCCCCCGATATGATTAGAGCGCTCATACACTGTCACATTGTAACCCATTCTATTCAACTGATCAGCTGCTGCCAATCCAACGGGTCCACTCCCAATAACAGCAACTTGTTTCCTGTAACAACCAGATTCTGCTTAATAGAGTACTTTAGAGGTATCCAACAAGAATGAGACTAGATGTGGGAATTTTCAACACGACACGAAGTTAAACACGAATATGGCACGACACAATAACACGAAAAACTAAACAGGTCGGGTTAGGGTTGAGAGAATTCTGACACGAACGCGATACAACCTGGCACGACACGAACATGACACGACATGGGAATTTATGAAAGGACACGATAACACGACACGAACCCGACACAAAGTTAGGGGGTTAGGGTTGGCTATTTCTGACTCGAAACACGAATATGACAGGACATGATAACACGAAAAGCTAAACAGGTCGGGTTAGAGTCGAGAAAATTCTGACTCGGATACGAGATGACACGACACGAACATGACATGACACGATGTCCACCCCTAAATGAGACAATGGGTGATTACAATTGGATTATGCAGTAAATCATACCCGTTTCTTTCGAGAGGACGCCGTGGCACCATCCACCCTTCCTCAAAAGCCTTACCTATGATAGGTGCAGGGGACACCCGACCAGTAAACTCTGGGAAGTTATTAGTCTCCAAAAGCCGATCCAATGCTTCGCGCCACCTATTTTGGTATACTAACTCCTTGAATTCAGGTATTTTATTTGACAGAGGACATCCACAACTCTCCTACAATAGAGGACAATGAGAAATCAGGAATGAAACTGGTAATATTGGGTATAACAGCATGAGATCGAAGGTTTGAACTTAAAAGCAAAAGAGAGAACAAACAACGCGCTGAGTTAATATTACCTGGTGGCTGAAAGGAGCACGACAGTCCATACAGCGAGCAGATCGAGTCTTTAGAAGTACACTGGGCTGGTCCTTTTCCTTGACCTCCTTCCAATCTCTCATCCGGACATTAGGATCTCTGTAAGAGACACCCTCGCGCTCATAACCAATGAATCCCCTATGTTTTACAGCATCAGGAACTCGAGCTGCCAACTTCTTAAGCTCTTCAAAAGCATCTTTCTCGTGAAATTCTGCCTCTTCTTGCTCGTCAGCTTGTTTGGCATGCGCGGCTTCAGCCTCTTTGGCAATTGCCTTTTCTTTCATGCTTGCAAGAAGCCGCTTATAATCTCTAGGGAACACCTTCACAAATTTAGGTAAAAGATTATCAAAATCATCAAGCACTTCTCTGGCTAGTTGGCTGTTTGTGTGACGCCGATGTTGCTGTATCATCATTCTTAGAATCATAATATCCTCTTCTTCTTCGACTTTGTCAAGATCTACCATCTCAAGGTTGCATCGCGATTGGAACGTGGCATCCGCGTCAAGAACATACGCAAGACCACCAGTCATGCCTGCAGCAAAGTTCCTCCCCGTTTTCCCAAGCACGACAACAGTCCCACCAGTCATGTACTCACAACCGTGATCACCAACACCTTCTACAACTGCTTTAGCCCCAAAATTATGTACACAAAATCTTTCTGCTGCCATTCCGTTAATATACGCCTCCCCGTTTATCGCCCAATAGAGCGCGTCATTACCAATCACAATATTTTCACTGGGATCAAATGTGCTTTCTTTTGGAGGATAAACAACAATCTTGCCACCTGCTAGAGTTTCACCAACATGGTCATTGCTGTCACCCTCAAGTTCTAAAGTAATACCCGGGGCGAGAAAAGCTCCAAGGCTCTGGCCCGCACTCCCGTTGAGTTTGATATGGATCGTATCAGCAAGAAGCCCCGTCATGGGATAGTGCCTTGTCACCTCTTGGCTAAGCAATGTTCCAACTGTCCGATTCACGTTGCAAATTGGTGTCTCAATGTACACGGGTAGACCTTTTTCCAAAGCAGCTCCGGATAGAGTTATGAGCTTGTTATCCAAAGCCATTTCCAAACCGTGCTCTTGTTTCTGTACACAACGGCGGATATTTAATGTGGGCGAACGAATCGAGTAGAACAGTATCTTTTCCGGGATTCGTTGAAAAAGAGCTGGAAAGTTTCCAATATTTGCCCTTTTTTTTTTTTTTTTTTGCGTTACTGATCTCCAACTTGACCTATCAGATCAATGTAATAGAACGACCCTTTTTTTTTTTTTTTTTGGTCATTCGTTAATCCTAATCTATTGTATTCTAGGGGACTTGGGGAGAGGGATGGGTGCTTACGGGAATTGAACCCTGTCCATGTGCATGAGAGTATAAAGGAGACACCAACTATACTCCACTCCACTTGCGTAATAGAACGACTTCGAGACGTACATCTTTGTGATTACCGCAGCTATCCTTGTCCCTTGAGATTGAGAATCCCGTAAATCAGATTAGAGATATCTAGTTGATTGGATGGAGGGAAATTCTGAATTATTTTAGAATAAGGTCGTCAAATGAGTAAAAATTTGTTCACCCTCACCAAAAGAGGGTGAACAAAACCCTCACCCTAATTGGTTGAAATATTGTGGGGTCCACGAAATCAATACACTTTTTGGTAAGCATGACATTACTTTGTGGTGGGATCCACATCATTTTTGGTGGACCTCATACCATTTCAACCAATCAGAGTGAGGGTTTTGTTCACCCTCTTTTGGTGAGGGTGAACAAATTTTTTTCCTCGTCAAATTGATGGATGGAGAAAGAAGAGGTCGTGTTTATTTAAAAAAGAGTCGTCGTCCTATCTTATTCTACAAGATTGAGCGATAATTACAACACTCATATGTAATTAATTATGTTTATGAAAGAAATTGAGAAAAAAAAAACATAACGGTTGTGACGGTACCTCATGGTGATTGTCTTTACATTTAATTAGTTTTGCATTTTGAGCTCATCTAGTCCTTCACTAACTAATTACAATTTGCTTGGGCTATTTTTTTCGCTAATGAGAGTACCATATTTTTGGTACCAATGTCTCATATTTTATAGTTGATGATTCGGTTTTATTAGAGTTGGTGAACTTGGCGACGTGGCAAGATAGCAGAGATCTAAATTAAAGGATATGAAGATATCATACATATTAGAGTCTTGAATTGAGAGTCTTGATTTGATTGAGATATATATGATTTGATTGTGATATGATTAGATTACAACCTAACAAAAGTGGACGGATTAAAAGTGATATAAGAAAGTGTTCTAGGTGTTTGGACCAAGACCCAGTCCCATTAACATTTTGGGCAATGGTGAGGAATCAATTATTTTGTAATTTCTAAAGGGTGAGGTCCACTCCTCTTTTGTAACTTGAAAAATATACTCCAAAATTAAATTTCAATTAATTATCTTCGCCCGACAGATCATATCTCAATCAAATCAGGACTCTAGCACGTATGATATCTTCATATCCTTTTATTTAGACCCCTCCTATCATCTTGCCACTTCACCAACTCCGCCCAGAAGAACTCTATTAAACCTGAATCCTCCACTATATGACATTTGGAGCACATTCAATCAATACATTTTGTGACACACACATGATACCCAGAATGCAATACCTAAACGTGGTCACTAAACTTTTCATTGTAAAAGTTAAGGTCTTCAACTCATGATAAGAAATTAATATAGTCCGTGAAGGACCATATTATTCAACTGGTACATAACATCAAGTTGTAGTGTAGGTTGAAGAATCAAATAATCTATTTTAATTAAAAATTGCAATTGAATAATGTCATTATTCACACACACTCAAATCACAATTTTTTTATTTCTATCTCCCCTCTTCAAATTTTCATTCAATTTGTCTCCAAAACTCAACTTTTCCTCTACAATTTAAATTTTTCAAGTTTGTAAATATTATCAAAATATGATGAAAAGTACTCTTATTTTGAAGGTATCACGAATGCGTAAAATTCAATTATACATCTTTAGTTATGTGCATTTTAAAATACTAAAATGAAATAAAGAATGTTCTTCACTTCTTGAGAGCATCTCCAAGCAAGCCATCCTTTCTTCATTTTAAAGAATTGGTGGTCTCCAACCATGCTTCATTTTCTTCCTCCAAAAAATGAAGCACATTCTTCATTCTATTTCTACACTTTAAAATGTTACAACTTATAGTATCTTAATTCATTGTTCATAAAATTAACACAGTTGAATAGATATTCATGACCTACTTTGAAGTGCCAAAAAAGATATTCATGAGACCTTTAAAACAAAACCACTCATCAATATATTTTGGAAAATATTTTGAAAACTAAAAGTTTAAATTCTAAAGGAAAATTTGAGTTGTGAAGAGAAATGAATGAGATTTTAAAAAGTAGAGATAACAATGAAGAAGACCAAGGTGATAGCCTAGTGGTTGTGGCATATTTTTACCAGGTAAAATGTCTGGGTTCGAGTCTTATAAGCTGCAAAATGCAGCACCCTTTCCCTCCTAACGATTGGCGAAAAAAAAAAAAAAGTTGAGAGAACAATGAAGAATTGGCTTGGAGTTGATAAGAACAGTTACATTCTTCATAAGCACTTTTTTTGAATAAAAAATATTATTTTGAGTCATCAAATTGAAGACTTAGCTCTGAGTGATTCTTCAAATATGATTCTTCTAAAATGAATAACTCAAATGAAACTTGGTTGGAGTGAGATGATTCTTTGTTTTGAAGATATAAAAATATGGTTGAAGATGCTATGCTGAGAATGAGTTGTATTTGTAGTTTATTTTAGATTTTTATTGCAGGAAGCATTCTCTAATTAATCATCAATATGGGCGAGAAAAGTTACCATCTGCTATTAATTTCCAATAATTAAGGGATTTATTAACCTAGAAAAATAATCCACGTCAACGAAAATAGAGAGAACGCAAAGCTTTTTGTCTTGGTAATTATTCAAAACTTAGAGTGCTCAAATAGAAAAATTTGAAAGTTTAGGGGTATTAGCAACAAAACCCGAATAAAGCAGGAGTAAACAATAATAACCGCCTTTACCTATTCCCGCAAGACATATACGGCGTCGTATCGCTTTCCAAATTTTAGGGCTGTCCAGCGGATCATCCGATCCGCCAATCCGATCAATCCGAACCGATCCGAACCATCCGTTGATCCATCCGAGGTATGTACGGATGAGTTGCGAATCCTAAAAACCCAAATCCGTTTTGACCGGATCGGATCGGATCCATTCGATCCGCGCAATAATCCTTCTTTAATCTGTCAAATCCGCCCGATCCGATCCGTAACGTATGGCACCTACGGATGGGTTCCGAATCTTAAAAACCATAATCCGCTCTGAGCAGATCGGATCCGGATCCTTGGACACCCCTACCAAATTCCCATAGGAGTAAATAATATTATACTAATAATAACAGCCTTTGCCCTTTCCCGCAAGCCGTATACGGCGTCGTATCGCTTTCCAAATTCCCAATCTCCACAATTTATCTCACTCCCATCATCTCCAACCCAGCCATCACTGCTTCTTCCGCGGAGAGAAACCCTAGTTTCAGGTTCAACTCTACCGCAGAGTAGAGAGAGAGAGAGAGAGAGCATTGGAAGAAGATGTCGTCGACTCTACTGGAAGTGACTCGAGCGGGTCACGAGGAAGTCGAGCGGCTCGAGCGACTCATTGTGAAAGATTTCCAGAACGAGCCGGCTTCCAGCAGGGACCGCCTCTTCCAGAGCCACCGTGTCCGCAACATGATCGATCAAATCACCACAACCACCATTAAACTCGTAACCTCTCTCTCTTGAGAATAAATTTGATTCGTTTGGTTTTTTTTTTTTTATGTTTCTTTGGTAACAAAACGGGTGATATTGTTTGTTGCAGGTGGAGATTTATGAAGATAAGGATAATGCGAGGGATGATGAGATTGCTGCACTAGGAGGCCAGACGGCCACAGGAACCAACGTGTTTAGCGCGTTTTATGACAGATTAAAGGAGGTATTTTCTTGGGGCCAATTTATTCTGTTTTGTTTAGGGTTTTTTGTTATTTTTTTCCTTGAATTTGGTTACTAGGTAAGTCAATTTTGGAGAAGTCTAGTTTATGGATGTTTTGATGTCAGAATAAGCTACTTATACAGTAGAAACAAAGGGAGAGAAGTTGTAGGTTTTTTTGTAGATGCGCAGTTGAAAACAATTAGAAACCTGCCTTTTGCCTTTCTGTACAGTGTGGGAAGTGAGCAGGAGGCCTTTTGATGTTTTTGAGCTCGGCTGGTTCAAAACTAATCTACCTCAAAGTCTTGAGTTGAGTCCGAATAATCGAGCTCAAGCTTGGCTCGTTTATTATCGAGGTGTTTGAGCTAGGTTCTTTCACCACACAAACATCTACCAACGAGCCAAAATTTTATAATCGACCCGAGTCGCAACTAATTTGAGCTCCGCTTGTTTACTAAACGAGCTCAAAACTTGAGCTCGAGCTCGACTAGCTTAACACCCCGAGCTAAGCCGAGTCAAGCTGCTTGCGAACAGCCCTAGAAGCGAGGGAGTGTAATCTTTCACTCTACCTTTTTTTTTTTGTTGGGGGGTTTTATTGTGGGGATTTTGAAACATGAGGTCGCATATAGGGCCTTCTTGCGTGCTGGCCTTTTTTTTTTGTACATATGTGGGATTCCGTTTATGCCTTCTCTTTTTGATATACATACATATTGAGTAGCCCATGATTTTAGTCTTTCTGCATTGCTGATATATTGCAGATTCGTGAGTACCACAGACGTCATCCTGCTGCACGTGTGGTGGACGCTAATGAAGAGTATGAGGAGCTACTCAAAGAGGAACCGCGAATTGAATTCACTGGGGAGGTATGCTCTCTCTGCCCCTTTGTATTTGTTGGCCAGTTTGTTTCTGTGGATGATATTAAATAGTACTTGATTATGTGTTCGCAAACTTTTACATTGTCATTTTTTGGCTAAAAAATTTGGACTGATTGAGAGAGCTATTAATAGTATTTAATTTTTATACCTTCAGTTTGCTTTATTTGTTGTAGAGGGTACGATAATAAATAGTCAACATTGTCTAGCATGTTTTGCAACACTGCCAACACGGTAGCTTATTTTATAATATGCTAATCCATTTTGTTTTCATGGTAACCGTAGTCTTCTTCTGTGTGGCATCAAAACTTACAGAAGGAATAGATTGACGCTCAATCAAACAGCTTAAATAACCAGCATCAAAACTTGGGTCTTTTCTTTGTATTGGGGGCATTCCCCTCAATGCATTTTCTAGATGTTATCTCTTGTACATTAAGTATAGTTGTATCAAGTCGATGAAATTTTGTGTTGCAATTTTTTCTGAAATTCATGCTATATGAGGAATTTGAGCACATTTTCAATAATCTTAGCCCAATAGTTAGCCTTCTTGCTTCTGGTTCGAAAATTTGAATTAAAAGTTGCTTTCTGGACTGCTTTAAAATTCATTGGTGTTCCTTTTATTTAAGGAGCTTGAAACCAAGTGATGGCGTCGTTTTCTTTAATCATGAAACTTGCTAGGAATTCAAGTTTACTTTTATGTAGCTTTTACCCTGCTAACTTCTATGTCTTATATATCCAGGAAGCTATGGGGAGGTACTTAGACATGCACGAATTGTACAATGAATACATCAACTCTAAATTTGCAGAGCCCATTGAATACTCTGCTTACCTTGATGTTTTCTCACTGCCACATAAGATTCCTCGGAAATTAAAGCTGACTAGGTAACCGTCAAATACATACTCTCTTTCAATCTCTACTCGTAATTGGTAATTAAAGCCTTTTCTAACCTTTTTTTCTCCACAGACAGTACAGGGAGTATTTGGAGAAACTACTGGAGCATTTGATATATTTCTTTGAGCGGACGGAGCCTTTGCAAGATCTTGATAGAATATTCTCGAAGGTTTGCTTTGTTTGGCAATCTTTCTCTCTCCCTCACTGCTCCTAATGATAAATTGTTGTCACTGAGTTTTGTTGTCATTTGATCCACAAAAAGAAATCGTTGTCTGCACCAACATATCTGGGGGATAATCTCAATGTGCTGTTTCCTATTTAAGATTCCTCGTGAGGTTATTTCTCTGAAAAAATGACTGGTTTGTGGCAGGTAATGGCTGAATTTGAGGAGGAATGGGCTAAAGGCGAGTTACCAGGATGGGAAAGCGAAGTACAAGAGAATGGGCTTGTTTCAGCTCAGCCTTCTGGAATTGATCTTGATTATTACAGTACAGTTGAAGAGTTGATGGAAGTTGGGCCCGAGAGATTAAAGGAGGTAAGGTTGACTGTTTTAGCTTGTATCAAAGTATCAATTCCTATGGAGACATTTACTAGCTTGTGTTGGAGTTCAAGCATTTTTCATTCTCCAAGTTGTGAAGTAAATACATAATCATAAACTGGTAAAAAAAAAAGTGATGCTACGTGCGTGAAAAATTAGTTTTCTTCGAGTAACTATTTCAGGGGTAGGGCTAGGGCCTTCAATGAGAGCATGCCACTGATGGTAATAAATCTGCCATGATGAAAAAGGTGTAACATAAAGTGCCTATCAAATAAATGAGAAAAGGTTAACTCAAACTCACCAACCTTCCACCTTATAAGAAGCAAAGTTAACTTTCTACCAACCATCAGGCATCGCCCCTTCCAAGCAATTCAATGAAATTCAGGATAAACTGGTGGGGATTCCTACTTTATTTAATTTTCCGTGTTGGTTCATATTGAGTTTAGGCATCAAAACATCGAAAATCAATCACCTTGTTTGGAACATGTTTTAGAAACATGTTTTGAAAACAAACTCAAAAAAGTGATGGGACCCACTTTTTTTCTCTCTAACTTTTTGATCCTTACTCTCATTTCTCACTCTATCTCTCTCCTTTTTTCTCTCTCCACAATTATTACTCTCATTTCTCTCTCTACCTTTTTCCAAATTTTTCAAAAACACGTCTCCAAAACACAAACCAAACAAAGCGAATATACTTATTGAGCTCTTGCCGTGTTCTCTTTATGTTGGACTTGTTCATCACAACAATGGGTACCATGTGAGTGAAGATTATGTTCCTGTTTCAGACCTTTCGGTTATACTTCACATGCATGTTAAGAACTTTTTGGGTATTAGGCTTGTTGTCTGTCTTATTTGCTGTGGCCATTAATTGGATAATATGGTTTCATTGTATGGTAGGCTTTGGCAGCACTTGGACTGAAGACAGGTGGTACCTTTCAGCAACGGGCAGAGAGGCTTTTCCTAACAAAGGTAATTACGCCAGCTCGTTTGCCTAGTTAAGTCTGTATTTTGGATTTAATTACGTAGTATTTGTAATTGCCCTTTTGTATTGGCGGTAACATGCAAACTTAGCTCATCACCCATGTATCGAGGTATTTTCTAGTATTTGTATGGGGTCATTTGCTCTTTATTGTTGCCTTTATTTGGATAATCGATTATTTAAATTATTGCTCCCAAGAAGTATTACTCTCTAGACTTACAATTTGTGTGAAGTTGCCTGCCTTTGATAGTCCTCAAATAACTGTGCATGACACTAGGGCGTTCGTTGGTTTATGTCTTAGAGAAGGTTGGGGACACCCCCAAATTGCGCTTACTTTTTTAGTCGTTGACATAACCAAAACAATAAACTTGAATAAGAGAGTGGTGGTAAGTTGAAGGTATAGGATGTGACTTGAAAAGAGGGATGTCCTGGCAAATTGACCTCCGACCTCTCATATTGAAGCTTTATAATGTTCTGAGTTGATGTTTTTGGCAATGGATTACATTGTTTGGCTTCAATTTGTTTTCTATTGGAGTAACTTTTTCCAGATCCATAATCAGAGGTAGCTTATTTTCTTAAATGCTTTTGAGTACGAGTATTCTGTGCATTTCTATTGAGCTCTAAGTTAATATCAAGTTTGACCCAAGTTGTTCACCTTAATGTCTTCATTCCACTATTTGCAGCATACACCTCTTGAACGGCTGGACAGAAAACATTTTGCCAAGGGCTCACGTAGAGCAGAACAAAATGGTGGCGCTGCAACTCCACAACAAGCTGAGAGTTCTAAAGAAATCGCACTTACGGAAGCTAAGATTATAAAGCTTTGTGATCTGCTGCATGAGGTAGGTTTTGATTATTTATGAATTCACCATGTGTTGCATCATGCGAGGAAAACAGAAGTACTTGTCAAGCTGGGCTACCTTCTCTGTGTTTTAGCTTACATTCAAATATCACTGTGTCCTGAAACATCCTTGCAAGTATTTTCGAGAGGGTAAACTATCTGATGATTGCAATTTGATGAGGTTTTTTCTGACCTTGTGCAGACAATTGTGCGAACAAAAGAGAATGTTGAGAAGAAACAGGCTTTGACGTACGAGGAAATGGAAGCAGAGCGTGAGGAGGTGATAAATGATTTCTTGCTTTTTTGTCCTTTTTCCCCCTCATCCCTACTTCCCTGCTGGTATTTATGTGAAGTCTTATTGGATTTTACAGCTTCAGTATGCATGTTTATTTGACAATCTGAACCTTGCAATCAATTTACGCTTCTAGGAATTGGGTTATTACGGAAAACATATGATGCAGGACAATCAAGTTAGAAAGAACCCTTGTCATCGGCACACAAATGGACAGAATACACTTGGCATCTGAACCTAGGGGAAGGTATCCACACCAATACCACGAGAAGATCCTCCATTGATCCAAAAACTTGCTATTCCAGTTCAATCAGCCTATATTCATAGGCAGACCTCAAAAATTAAAATTAACAAAAAGGACGAGCACATGAGTTTTTGTGAACTGCAAAATAAGAATTACCGTAATTTGACGCAGATACGGTGATCTTCAATTAAATAATACGGTGCATTGTGTGTGAACATGATCAATATTTCTGGCTTTATTATTCCCTGTTCCAACACTTTCTGGGCTGCCTGTTTGTGCATTATTCTTGCTGTTTTTCCATGTGTTAGTTTTGTCGTCATGTTGTGCCGTCGATCATTCTACATGTGCCATTTTTATCAATGCTGTTTAGTGGTGTCAGTGTCACTGTGTTGGGAGTCATTGAAACCATTAATGAAACTAATTACTGCAATGACAAATAAGGTTGTCTGCATTGAGTTACAAACAATTATGCGATGATTTGATTTGCTTAAGATGCTTCTAACCATGAAAGTTTGTTGATTTGAAAATGTAATCAGGAAGATATACAAGCTGAGAGTGAAAGTGATGATGATGAGCAGCAGATTTACAATCCTCTGAAATTGCCAATGGGTTGGGATGGGAAACCTATTCCTTACTGGTTATATAAGCTTCATGGTCTTGGTCAGGTATGCTCTGCTTGAATGCATGGCTGTTAAGCTTATTCCCCCTTCTTTGATTAATAGGGGTTTGTTAAGTCTATGTATCTGTTCTTGTCATCGTAGGCTTTTTGTTTTGTTTTGGTTATGTACGCTTATAGTTTTAGTAGGTTTTTAATGATGATTTCATATAGAAACTGACAATAGTATTAAAACTTCGATTGGAATATAGAGGAAGAAGGCAAAATAAGGGAAAATTTCTCTTTTACTGTTTGTTTTTGGGAGAAAGACAACAAATAACAAAATAGAGTTTTTAGTACAGTAAAGCTTAAGTTTTTACTTCTTAAACTTTGTGAAGAAACTACTTCATGGCTATATATTGACTTGCATGAGGTAGAAATTGTTATAGTGGTCAAATACCCACTCTCAGTTGGAGTAACTTTTCTGTGGCGATGTTCTTACTATCAAGGCTTTTTGGAATTTGGATGAAAGTAGCGTGTTGATTCAATGTGTTGAAATCTCAAGACTTCTATTTGACTGCATTTCAGGAATTCAAATGTGAGATATGTGGAAATCACAGTTATTGGGGCCGTAGAGCCTACGAACGGCACTTCAAGGAATGGCGACATCAGCATGGAATGCGTTGCCTTGGCATTCCCAATACGAAGAACTTCAATGAAATCACGTCAATAGAGGTACTCTTTTATATGATTCTTTTTTTAATTGTTCCTATGTGTGCAGTCCAGTTCATCTCTTTATTGGGACTTTATTCATGTGCACGTGATTTCATCTTTATCTTTCCCTCGCCTCGTGGTTTTTGCATTTTAATAGCAGTGTTTTTATCATTTCATTGTGGGTGGGATAATTCCCTTTACCTGAGATTTGAATGGAAGAAATGATTGCACGTTCCCATTTGAACTTTAGAAAATTGTTTCCAACTACAACCTAATGGATATAGAGGGTGATTCGTTGGTATCTTGTGGCATTTAAATGATTATCTAAGTAGAAGCTTCGAACTTTTTCCACTGCCATTCTGTCCATGAGTCTGGGAAGTATAATGCCCATAGTTGATGACCTGATGAAGTCATTCCTCTACTAATCATCATTTACAGAGCATGATCCTGGATACTTGGGATCATGGTTTAATGTTTTCCTATAAATGGATACCATTTCCAAAGAAACTGATGTTAACCTTCCGAGATAAAGGCTGAATTTTCACTTTTTTAGACTAGATCCTATATAACTTTTCTCCGATTCCATCCCAAGAAGCATTCAAGAGTTGGCTATAGGGTCTGCACAAGTATATGGGGTCAACCTTAAGATCTAGTAACTGTACGAAATTCCCGCCTGTGGGTTTGGGCATGCCTCGGACATGCAATTAAAATTGTACAAATTCCTATGAAAAACGAAATACTGATATTGTTGTTCTTTTGTGTCCTATGGGAAAGTTTGGAACTCAATTTTCGTTTTGTCATTACACAGGAGGCAAAGGAACTTTGGGAGAGAATACAAGAGAAGCAAGGAGTGAACAAGTGGCGACCGGAACTCGAAGAAGAATACGAAGACAAAGAGGGCAACATTTACAACAAGAAGACCTATACCGATCTGCAGCGCCAGGGGCTAATTTAAAGTAAACAGCCAACCGGAGATTGCTCATTCAAATCGGTGATCATCGAGTCCAAAATGTAGGTTCCTTTGAAAAATGGTGACAAACTCAGTAGTAATCCTGGAATCATAGGAACACTCACTTTGATTTTACTGCAGAATTTCCTAGCTGGCACCTTTCTCCCATACACCCACTTTTTTCTACTTAATTTTTCTACTTAAAAGTGCCGAGTATTTGGTGCATGATTGTTTCTTCTGAACGCCTAAATTTGCTTTTCTTTGATTTTAATTCCAGATTATGGCTCTGTACCTTGAATCCTGAGGCGAAAATTGATCAGTCAATTGGAGATATTAAGACTCAAGTTTCAAGATTAACGGACTATGATGATGCATGACATTTGTACTGTAATGTAACTTTTGGTTGAAAAAAGAACATTAATGCTACATACACATCATCCTATACACATCCTCGCTCACACCCACTTTAGGTTGTTGACACGTGTTCTCTCTCTCTCCTGATTTCCAAAGTAGGACACTTGTCAGCAATCTAAAGTGGGTGTGAGCGGGGGTGTGAATGGGAGGGTGTGTATGTAGCATTACTCAAAAAAGAATTAGATGAGTGCTCATTGATACTCATTTTCACTCTGCCGTGTTTGTAATGCGAAGTGCTGTTTTTTTGGCGACGGACCTGGGATAAACGGGGAGATGTTGTAAAGTGAAAAATCACTTCTTTGCGGCATGGAATTGGAGAGAATTTATCATTTTTATAACACTGCAATTCATGTGATCATTTTGAAGTTCTCTGAATTATATGCTTCAGGGGGGATGCTACTGATTATCATGAGCTTGGTTGCAATGTCGGTAATTCTAGCTTAACTGACTGATAAATTGCTCGTCCTATCAATTCTTCCCACTTATCAAACAAAAATTTGGCCTGTTCTTTGACCTTCATCAAATCATGTTGGCTGTTATCTCAGGTCATGTTTAGCCATTGCTCAAGGATGGTGGCTACAAAGGGCTGATGGATTTGTTTCCTTCGGACTGTTTTGAATCGTGGATTGGTAGAGGAGAAGTAAAATAGAAAGCAACAACAAGCAAGTGAAAAGACAATTTTGTTTCTAAGCATCCAAAAAAAAAAAAAAAGACAATTTTGTTTCTATTCATACTTTTAGTTGATTGATGATCGAGTCATCCACTTTATAGGGCCTTTTTTTTTTTTTTATAACCGTATGTCTGAGCTAGTTTGTGCACACCTTAAATAATTCCGGGGCCCTGGAGGTAACGACCGGGCTTAACCTCCAATGGCCCAAGAATTTGCTAACAAGGGGAATTGAACCTAAGACTAAGACCTTATGTGGGAGCCCCAAGGCAGGACGATTCTAAACGATGTTCCCCTTGGGTTCACTGTATAGGCTTTGATTCATATGTAACAAGAATGATAATCCGTCCGTCTCTTTTTAAGTATGTTGCTTCATAAATTCAACTTATTAAAGAAACGTCATTATTATACCTTTCACATCAATTTTTACCTCTACTTTCCAAAATTATCCTCTACTTTAACCGATTAACTCTTTACCCACTAACTTTTTTCAAAATGGCAAAATAATACTCTAGTTTTATAAACTTTTACCCATTAACTTTTCAAAACATTAATTAAGGGACAACCTAAAATGAAAATGTCGACACTAAAAAAGGGATGAAGGGAGTAAATTTTACGAGAGATGGTTAACACATTGAGATCTACAAAATAAGATTCTAAAGTTTAAATTGAATCTTGATTAGTGAGAAGATCTCTATTCCAAAATTGACGGGCAGTTACTATCTAAATCAATTCAAACATCTGATTTCTGTTTCTGTACAACATAATCCTGAGCAATTAGCAGCATAAATACAAACTGAATGCACAATGTCCCCCAACCCAACCCAACCCGCCCCGCAAAAAAAACATGGGGAAATTTCGTCATCTACAACTCAATTTCACAAGATCTTGTAAAGAAGAGAGCCGATCCACTCACCGCGCGTAGGACCAGCAGCCGATTGTCCACATACGTTCCACAAACTAGTTTCGAAAGATCAAACATTTCAGGCGGAACTTGTGTCCTAACTTCATGAACTGCAGTTTGGGCAGCATCGACGTTCTTCCCCAACGGTTCATTGAGACTCATTGTGACCTCAATCTCATTAGATACGAGTTTGGCCACAGGAAGGCTTGAAGGGAATTCCTTGAAAGGAATTGCTTTCCTCCACCTACTCCCAGTGAGCTTTTTCACAATGGAATCCGCGGTGTTTGATGAGGATGGGAGGAAATTTGTTTCTTTTTCTTCCTTGAGATATAGCCGTTTCCCGGCTGTTAATCCAAAACAAGAGTCCACTCCCAATTTCCCAACTACTCCGGCCTTGTCGTGGGGCCAATTTTGGCCAATCAATACCGTGAAACTAATTTCAGAGGTGAATGAAAAGGTTGTGTTCGACTTTGATGTCCTTTTCACATTTAGATGCACATCACCAATAAGGACTCGGGCAGGAGGCTGCCGGAGTGTTAACCCTACGTGCCTTCCGGTGGAGTACAAGAGGCGCCATTTTCCTGGTAGTAAACCCAGCCAATTCTGCAAGTTTGGATACAAATTTAGACCACAGTAGGATACTCACAAAAAGAATGATGTTAAGAATACTGTTACCTTTGGCTTTGAGTGCGGATTCAACATCTCCATTAATTCGATGAAGTGGGCAACCCTACTACGCTAAAACATGAAAATCAACAGAGGTCAGTAAACCCCCCAAGTATAGTAATTGCGTTTTGACAGGTACTCCATAAAAAATAAATTTTTACTTCATGAATTGAATTCGGTAATACATAGAAATTCAAAAAATCATGCACGGAAATACCAAGGCAATAAAGTTTTTTTATTAGAAAATTGCACGACTTTTCATAGGGGACAAGCGATTTGAGAAGGAGGTATTAACTTTTTTATTTAGTTTTGGAAGGATACCAAGCACAGAACGAGTACCAAGGCAATAAAGTGCCGAGCTAAAATGACTATTCACTAATCAGGATATGTCTCATCCCACAAATGTTGCATAGGGCCAGTGTAAAGCCAAATCCCTAACCAGTTACAGTCTGAGCTGGATTCAAAAAATTGAACAAAGTGAAGAAAAAGTTATTCTGTGTACAAATTACACACTAGGTTTCACCGGTGTCCATGGAGCAACTTGTGCAAGAGGGATGAAGATTTAAACCTGTTGACGGCCATAAATGTATTCCTCCGTAATCCGAACCGCAGTTGAACCCAGACCCCATCTGATGATGTCCATAGATGGTTCCACTCGCCATCTTGGTCCACACAAAAATGGGTGTCTCAAAGCATCTAAACAACTGCAAAAGCATTTGAGAACACTACTAAATGGTTGGAACACAAGTTTAATCTACATCAACAATTCTCCATTTAAGTTTAAATTTGTGTATAAAATCGATGTATGCTCTGTATCAATCACGTCCAAGCATTGTGAGAACATTAATCAGCCATCTTTGCGATATATTGAAATATCTACCAGAACCCTGAGGTTTAGTCCGGGTGGTTGGTAGGTGTGCTCCCCACACCATTGTCCAAGGATCGATACTTGGGGCTAGGCCACAAGAAAGTAATTTCTTGTGAATTCCCTAGTCCCGGCATGGCTAGTCTGCCTTTGCCAGGATCGGTAAGGAGATTAGTCAAGATGAGCGCAAGCTGGCTCGAATACTCTGACCATCATATCACCAAAACATATATCTACCAAATGGATTCCTCCACATCTACCATCAAAAAGCTTCCACAATACTGTATGTGCACAAATACCTTATTCTCGCAGAAGGCTTGGTCGCAAGAAGTAAGGACAGAAGGTTCCAGCCTGCACCCCAGTTCCTGTCAAGTATCTGCAAGACAGATGAAATGGCAGTAGATTACTAGATCTTCAGAAGAAGAAAAAAATGCGAGGGAAGAATATCACTGCATGTTGTAGTCAAGGAATATTTACTCACTTGTAGTCCAGCATTCCCAGATGATGAATTCCTACCAAGAGTTTGCAGCAGAAACTCGCGCAAACAGGATGAATCGTTTCCCTACACTTAAAAAGAAAAAGGAAATTACCACAGAATTCTCCTCAAACAAAGCAGCATTTTAGACCCATGGTCCACCTCTCAAGTAAGTTGTGAAGTTCAGTGAATGAGCAGAGTGGTCATGCACCACCATTCATCCAGCACACATTGTTCTAAATATCTCGTTTATTTTCCACGTCTCTCCGAAGTTATTAATGAATCCATAGTTGAAGAAGTAAATTTCGAAATACTTGAAGCTAGGGGAAAATGCATGAAATACAGTGAAATTACAACATAAAATGAAAACCCTCATGGTTATATAGTACCTTTGTGAAGAATGATTTGAACTTCGCGAATATCATTGGTTCCATGAGTTCCTGCAACACCATTTTTGCCATCATGAATCCAACACACCTGTGCAGTATACATATAGGAAGATCATAAATACCTAAAAACCCTCAATATTACTCAATTTCAGTTTGTTCCTCACACATACCTCATGTCAAAGGCAATCATCATCTGTCTCCTGTCCATGTTGGCGTCCATTGATCTGGTACTTGGATTTTCATCATAAAAATCAGCAGCATTTCCTAATATACCTACCTGATAAGGCTCAAGAAACATAAAGATAATGGTGGGCAAGAAAAAGAAGGAAACGTAATGACACAAATCACATTTCCCTTTCTACACACAGGCAGATTTCCGACTAATACTAAATACAGAAACAACTGTCTAGTTAGAGTCTGAGCAGTTAATCTTACTGCCAGTACCAACAAGAAAGCATATAACTCACTTTAATATGTCTGTCCACAGGGCTGACATGCACATTCTCAAGCCTCAACTCTGTATGGGCAAGTCCATGGCTGTGTAAGTAATTCACCTAGGAAAGGAAAACAACAAAAGCCATAAGCCAGTCTGATACTCCAAATAAGCATTAAAAAAAAATGACTGAATTGCACGTAACATGAGAATACTATCGTATTTTTTAGCATACTCCAATCAAGAGATCCCTCATCAGAATTCGAGTAATTCGCAATTGCCGAGACACAGCAGGCCCTCCAACTGTGTCATCTCCCACCCTCCTGACAGATTCCTCATCCAAAGCAAGAGTAGCTTCCAATGTCGGAAGCCAATCTGACTGTTGAAGCCAGTGCCTTAAAGAAAAGCTACCGTGATACTGCCAAGAAGATGAAATAGAAGTAAGAAACATTTTTTCTCTAAGATTTTTCATGGCCAACTAATCCATTCCCCTAATCCTCAGAATTCCAATAAAAACATCAAGAATAATCGATGCCTTAGTTAGGGAAGGACTTACCCCGTGAACTAGGGTAAATGAGCCATAATCACCAGTTGTAGATGGGTCAACGTAGCCATGAACTTGCATCGAGTAAGAATGATACATAAGCCTACGGCGAGCTAGCTTCTTTAATACCTTCAAGACATACCGATAATGAAAGAAAAAAGACACAGTAATTCTCAGGAATCAATGGTGATTTAACCCTAAAACAACAATTCAGCATAGGCAACCCAATAACCTCAATTGCACGTTTCCCTCTACGCTGGGCTTGAGCACTCGTAAGTCGTCGTAGCAAGACTCTTGAGTTATGCAAAGGGCTACATCATAAAAACAATCGCTCAGATTCATCACATTTGATGCTTTGAAACTACTTTGCCCAATTATTTTGATCTAACCTATGAACATCCTTAACAACTGCTTCAAAAACTACCTCATCTGCCTGCAAGAATATTTAAAGTGAAGAATCATATCCGAATATCATGAAGATCCAATCTGCAACATTACGAAAAAATCTTACAATAAGATTTAAATACTCCATACCCGCCCACCGAGACCAATGCTAACTCGATCAAAAATTTCGAAATCAGACATCTTGAACTTCATTGCGTGCCCCAATTCGTCCTCCAAAGAATCAGAGAAAGTGTCACTGGCACTCTCCTCAGACTCCAACGGGGTAGCATTCTTGCTTGGTATCGAAAATCTAATTCTTGAGCTTTGAATCTTACTTGAATAAGCAATTTCACCCATAAAAGGACCAAAAGTTGCTCTGAGCAGTCTTGTCGACGAATTAAAACTACGAATTGGTATCTCAGCCCTTTCCCAGTTAGGACACAGGCCAATCCCACACAATGCCATTGCTACCAAATCTAAACATTCAACCATAACAAACATCAAATTGAAGCATACAGCAATAATCCAAGTTAATATACCATTAGAAAGCTGAGAAATATTGGACGAAAATGTACACCAATATTTACACATAGCGTTTTCATCTGAGTTCTATATGTCATCACTAAAGCCAAGTAGATTGTACCAGGTTAAGTTGAACTTTGTCTCCCAATCCCTAAATTCAAACACTCCACCTTTTCGTACCCGCCCACTGATTTGGTCTGATCAGTCCTATCGACGAATTAACACTACCAAATGGCATTTCAGCCCTTTCCCACTTAAGACACCAGCCAATCCCACACAATGCCATTGCCACCAAATCCAAACAGGGCAACCATAACAAACATCACGTTGACGCATACACTGATAAAAATTAGAGGAAACTGTACACGAAAATTCGCAGACCATATGGCTTCCAATTGCAAATCCATTACAGCCAAGTAGTTTGTATTGGGTCAAACTAAACTGTCCCCAAATCCAAAACTTCAAACAAGCCAATTCTGTCAAACCTCTAATCAAACAAAATAAAATGATCAAACCTCTAACAGTGGAATTTGTGAGAAGAACAGCAGAAAATGAAATGAACTACTAGAATTCAAATTGGGGCAGAAACAATTAAGATAAAGGCGAGCTGAGGTTTTACAAGTCGAATACTACTAGATATTAAGGCTTTCAGATTATCAAAGTTTTGAAATTTACTTCCATTTTCGTGCGGATTTTAAGGTAACCGAACAGTATTAAGACTTTTGAAAAGAAAACGGAAGGAGATGATCGCTTACCAGAGAGAGAGAGTAGAGAGAGAGGGGGTCGGTGACTGGTAAATGGAACTAATAAAGATGAAGAGAATTAAGTAGGAGATGGGAGGGAGTGAGGAGAAAGAAAAGAAGCGTGTGAGAGTTGCGTGCAGGAGAACGCTTCAAACGCTTCGCCATGAGTCTCTCGCATGTCTACGTCCCTGTAGATTTTTCAGTGACGGGAAGGTACCACGTGGTATGCTCGGTGCATTGTATTTAGGTTGTTCATTTTGATTTTGAGCGGTTCGTATGTGGAGAGTGAAAGAGGAGAGAGAGTAGGAGAGAAGGTGTTTTAATTTCGACCGTCTAATACACTTTTGGAATGATCCGGATATAACGTTCGGCTATCACGTAGACTCAGCTACGTGATACCCAACACGTACCCAAAAAAACCCCGTACGTCCCACCACTGAGACCACCCTCCCAACCAATTAAATACTATCAATTGGTGTTTTCCAAAAAAAATTCATTCTTTAGGATCTTCAAAATAAATATTTTCATACACTTTTTTTTTTTTAATCATAAATATGTTCATAGCTAAGATTTGGGCTCATTAGTGAGATGCTCTGGACCAGAATGAATGAAGCATGATAATGAGCATAGAAATTGATTTGGGTCTCTAGGCCTGCTCTCCCTGTTGCCTTTCGGCTTTGATTTGGGGCATGGTTCTGCAGCAAAATGTTTCTGTAGCTCATCGGTTCTTGGAGGTTTAGGGGGGCCACTGTTTCAGTGGTATTCTGAGAGTAACCACTTTGTGCATATTGCCAAAGGTTAGGTCTGTATCCAATCATCCCCGCCCATACCCCCAATGATTGGGGACTAGCACTCCGGATCCGTTGTCCGGGTGTTGGTGTCCGAGTATGGTGTCCCACTCTCCAAAGACTGCCACGTTGCACACAAAATCACGTTTAACTCGGTTAACCTCTATTCCTCTCCATTAAGCAACTTCATTCATCCCTCCAATAACAAAAAAAGTCCTTTTCCGCTCCGAGCACGGTTAATTAACTCCTCACTTGCACGTGTTGGGCCGTCAGAAAACACTCCTATTAATATCCGATTGAGTTGATTTTTCACATGCACTTTCAAAATATTAAATAAATACACTCGAATAAAAATCAGCTCAAGCGGATATCGAAAACCGGTAGAAGTGTTTTCCAAGTTTGGTAGTCTTATAGGCGTGTATTTTTTTTCTTCACAAACAAATTCTCATTATATAACTCCTCACTTGTGCATGCTGGAACGTTATAAAACACCCCTATTAATATCCGATTGACCTAATTTTCAAATGTAAATAAACATACTTAAATAAAAATCAACTTAATCGGATATTAAATGAACATATGTTATAAGTTTGGGTAGCCTTGTAGGGGTGAATTTTTTTAAAAATATTTCACATTACATATTTTTTAAATTTTTTTTGCCAAACATAAATTCCGATTATATAATTTTTCAATTTTTTTTGGCCAAAAATAAATTTCCATTATATAATTTTAATATGAATGGGCATAAAAGAGAAGTGTGTATTAGTGATATGTATTATGTGTATTTTTTTTAAAAAAAGATACACGCCTATAAGGCTACCAAACTTGGAAAACACTCCTATCAATTTTCGATATCTGATTGAACTGATTTTTATACAAGTCAATTTATTTAATATTTTGAATGTGCATGTGGAAAATCAGTTCAATCGGATATTAATAGTGGTATTTTCTGACAGCCCAACACGCACAAGTGAGGAGTTGACTAACTGAGTGAAAAGGGGCTTTTTTTTATGGGAGGAATTAAGTTGCTTTAAAGGGGGAGAAAGTAGTAACGGATAGGCTTAACGAAGTTAAAAGTGATTTGGTGGGTGAGGTTTTGTGTGCAACGTGGCAGGGTTGGATTTCCTTTTATTCTTTTACGCGTACTCTTTCCTAGATTAATGCTTAAATTTGTCATGTAGAGAGTACGAACTTGCATCCAATTTCCAGCAGCTCCAGATCGTGATCTATGTCATCTTTGATGCTCGGATGCATTAGTTTTTGAAACTTCTGGGTTTTTAGGAAAAATTAAGACAGCCGACCTGACCAAGATTGGAAAAAAGTGTATCATTGTTGAGTTACAGTTACTCAGCATTATCGAAAGATAAACTTGGTTCTTTTCTTCTTTTGAATGTATTAGTTTCAAGAATCTATCTTTTGTCTCATTTACCTACCTTCGGTGTCAGGTTGGCGGAAATGTTTGTTAGATCTTGCAAAAGTTTTTGTCTTGGTCTTTTCTGTTTCATTTTTGTTACCTCCATTTCCTCACTCTCCCACTTGGGGCATACAGGCTGCAAGGACTTGTGTATAGGTGGAAGTGATGATCCTAAATTCGTAGTTGTTGCTTTTACCTTTTCTTTTTCTTTGCTTAGGCAGCCTTGGCAGGAACTCACCTACTATTCTCGATAGTGATTTAGAAAGATGTGCCGAAAGAATTAAAATGCCTGTCCTCTTGCTAACTTTCGTTACGTTGCTGACAAATAGTTCCGTATCAGCAGTGTCGAAGGCTTGCCCATGTCTCTCTCGACATTATTTGCATAGCGCCTCTAGGCATTTTAGGCTTGGCAGTGTCGACTTTTGTGCTGGGTAAATGATGATTTGAATCTTCTGAACCACATACATCATTTGGCCGTAATCAATTTCTCTTTTTTAGCAGCTTAAAGAATGGTTCACCACTAAGAGGGGATGGTTTCTAGACCACCTGGTTTGAAGAATTGGAAAAGTTACTGTGACACTGCAATGAAACGTGGTTCTCGTAAGCACATTGGTCCCTTGCATATTACGGACTATTCAGTGCCATGTAGTAGGAGACGGTACTCGAGGATCCAACTGCTCGGATGACTTAGGCGGCCCTCCGGTAAATCCACCCAGTTGCCTTCTTAAAGTAGACTGTAGACAACGGTTTATGTTTTATGACGCTTGACATCGATGGATAGCTGGGCTGTACTTTTTTCCGTTGTTACCTTATGACTTATTAACATAGTTTCGTAATTTGTCTCGCTGCGTTTTAATTGTATCCTACGCTAGTGGACGGTGAGATTGCTTCCCGGATTAATTGGCCCATTGGACTGGATATTGTCAATTATTTTCGTTCCCAAAGCGACTCAATTTTCTTCATAACATTGTTAATATGTTCCCAAGTCTCAAATTGTTTGCCAATATTCCTTTTTCACCATTAATCCCGAGACAAAAATACTTCACTCTTTATATGCTCCTTTATGTATTTTCTCCATTGAATTTGTACGCTTAACAAGTGCATGTTCCTTTTCTTGGGACCCTTAAATATTTTGATCCAGAGTGAAAAATTCTTCAAATCTGCAGATGACTTTATCCAGATAGGAAATACTAAAGCTCACCGACAACGTAAAAAAAAACGCGCCAATGTTTACATTCAAACAATTGTGTCTATAACATCAAATTTCCGTAACCATAGGCCCTTATTATGATGCATAAACTATTCATCTACAGATGCAAGCTAAGCATCGTTAAACTTCATCTCTCTCGGTCTCGGGAAGATACAAAGACGCTATTGTTTTCCTTGAATCACCTTTCGAGATACAGTCGGATCATCCCAGAAACAAGCTAGCTGTTCCACTAAGAAATGGAGCCATGCAGTCACCCTTCTTCAGATGCAGTTTTTTGGAGGGTATCAAGAAACCCTACAAGGGCTATACCCCAATGCTTGCAGACAACTTTTTTCGCACACAATCCACCAGCATCTTTATATTTGGGGTGCATACCAGATAAAAACAATAGGATTTACGGACACAATCCATTAAAAAGAAATGCATACCGGATAAAACCAGCAGAAATAACTCACAATTGCAATGTCACAGCTGCACCAGGCCTCCCAAAGCAAAACTTAGAAGTTAGAACATTTCTGGCCAGGCCATGGGTGAATTTCTCAACAACAGTCATCGATCCAGAGCTTTCTGGATGACATAATTAATTCAGATGGGGACCATTGGATTCCGGCTGGAACTCCATTTTCACTCAGTCTGCTATAAGTGTCTTCTATGGTCAATATAGCAAAAATTGTGTTGCTTTATTACCTCGTTCTCATGCTCGAGCTTACTCAAAAATTTTGTGATCAAGTGTCTTGACAATGAAGAACATACTAGCTGGATGCAAAGGTTTGAATTTCAACCTCCAATGATTTCAAAACAACAGTATGTGCGTAATTAACGTGTGAATTATAGTTGCTTAATCTAAAAGAGAACTGATCTTTTTCCTGAACCTTAGGACATGATTTTCTCCTTCATCATTCTATTTCTCCTTTATTCATTCTGTCTTCCTTCTATTATTAGTCTAGATAGATGAATTTGTAGAATATCGTGTTGTAAGAATAAGAAAAAATCGTGGAAAAAAAAATACTACACTTTTTTTGAACACTTCCATTCATTTTGACTACTTTATCATATTTTTTCATATGAAATTCGGCTTTGCCATCCCGGGGGTCACTCTTTGGGGAACTCTGTTTAAATTCTTCCACTGTAGTTCATACAATCTACTTCTTTATATGATCTCGTTGGAAATCCCCCCTTCTTCCTTACCTGGCAAGTCTTTATAAAAGAACTCCGATGAGAAGAAAAAAGAAAGCATGAAGAGACCCTCATGGCCCAACCCTAGACACTCTAAGATCCTTTTTCAAACCTGCTCCCATTTCGAGTCAAGAGATAGATAAATAGACAAATCCCATTGCACTAATCGGGGCGTTCGTAATGACTGAGAGGGTCGAAGACCAAGAAGTGAGTTATTTATACCAAGCATTCTTCTTATGGTTAGATCCAATCTCCTGGTCCTGCGAAAAGGAAGAAGAAGTTCATTCATTCAATATTTATCAATGCTTGCGATATAGGTCGGCGATCATGACAGAGAGATGCAAGTTTTGTGGCCTTTTTCTGTCTACAAATGGTTATGGGGAAAGGGAAGGCTTCAGAAGAGGTCAGTGAGAATCACCTGAAAACACAAAAATATATTACTTTTATGGGTTCATATTTGCTCAACCAGTTTACAAGCAAAATGTATACAATATGAGCCAAACACAATTTATTTTTTAAACATTAACCATTTAAAGAATGACGTGGGAATCCATAATTGCCTACAGAACATTGTACAGTTCCAAACCCTACTCTCCTTTCATACAGCAGAAAAAAATCTATTTCCTTTTTCTTTCCTTCCCACTTTTATCAGCCAGATGGAGGCCAATACAAAACTGGTCGTCAAAACAAAAAGTAAACTATGAAAGTACAAACAGAAGCCGGCGTACTGTAGGAACAACACTCAAATTTGTGAGGAATAAGTTGCAAGAGCAGGAATAAAGAACAAGATTGAAACAAACTGAGATGAGTATTTCAAACATTTACAATTGGAGCTCCTACATATAATATTAAGTCCTATGCACTGTCAAAGCCAATTACTTGGAAAACACGCAGATCAAGCATAAAATTTACAAGCGGATTCACGTTGGTTGGTTTGTGCCAGCCAAGAGAAGTACGAGCCCCATTTAACAACGAGCAAAGAGCATCACCAAGCATTCCTAACAAACCAAATCTGCATATGGAAATCCTTTCACTGGAGTCCAGACTACCTTGATACTAAATACCAGTTCTGCATTCATGCAGATACAGGTATGGATCCGTCAGGGCGTCAAATAAGTGTCTTTATATGAACTATGACTAGATGGAAGTGGAACATAGACCTCAGAGTGTCCTGGTTATGAAACCAGAGTTCGGGGTGCTGGTTTTCTTTCCTTTTTATACTACAGGCTTCCCTCTCTTGAGCACATTGATCCAGTGCCCAGATCTGGAGGCTTGGATGCTTTGGAATCCTGAGAAAGTAACGACAACGGCCTATCCTCCTCCTAATTGCACAATAACCAGAATTAGTTACGGAAGTAGGACCTTTCTTCATAATTTTTACAACCAAAATCTAAAATATAGTAGAAAAATCGGAATAATTGGGGTGTGTGCAGGGGCTCGGGACCCCACTTGCACCCCCTTACGTCCGCCCCTGCTCCCCACTAGAAGAGGGAGTTCAAATCACAGTGTCACAACAAGTAAAAAATTGCTCGGAGTATTCTCAAGAATTGAAGGGAGTAACTCTGTTCCTTGGCCTTGGCCATTTCCATGCACCATTGGATATAGTTGAACTGACTTTGGCATTAAGAGATCTTCCCAAATTGTAAACCACATCTTCCCCTAACTTCTTGAACAAAGGTTCCAAGGGATGCCAGTTGTCTAACCAGTTCAGTATTCTGACCATTCCCCACCAAATGCTTAACCATTCCTTACCCCACTCCTCCGAGATGCAGAATTTTCCTCACTGTCCAGGATGAATCCCCAGCCATATTTTCGTGTTCCAAAAGTTGTGATCCTTAATTAAATAGATATGGTATCAGCTTTCTTGCAAATGGCCCATAGGTGTCTTAACATTGTTGCCTTATTCCACTCCTTCAGAGGCTTCATCCCAAACCCCCTTCATCCATAGTGAATGGCGTGAGGGATTATTACAGATAAGAACTAGCTGGTCTTAAATTCACGAAATGGCTGTAGTCAACAATTGCAAACCGTTTTCTTCAAGATGCGTCCAGCTCTTTTGTTGAATGGGTTGATCTCTCACCAACTAAGGTTAAAACTTCACTTTGAAAAGAAATCTTCTATAGATTTAAGCAGGAAGTTGGTTTGCCATTGGTTTAAAGGGAAACTGTTCCATTTTCCAACAGGATGTGTTAGAAAGGCAGGTATTCAGTACGTGAACAAATCCGTATCCTTGTGCTTTCTCGTAAGGACATGACATCAGTGCAGTATAGCCAAGAAGCTGAAAGTTTTGGAGGAGAAAATGAAATTGATACTGTCTGAAAATTTAAATAGATCTTTGATTGCTCCTTTTTCCAGATGATGGAAGTGTCTGACAGCTGCATCTTACTGCAGGTATTTGCTGAAATAGCTTGACATAATCAAGAATTCCGCTTGCTTGATAGAATGCTTCTCAACATTCTTTGTTGTTAAGGTCATAGGTTGGGCTGCCCATCAGCAGAGAATTCATCTTAAAGCTTGGCTACGACTTTGGAGTGGCTCTCGCTGTTTTAGCAGTAAATTGAGATCATTTCCTCGTGAAAGGTCAATGATCATTCAAAAAGAATTGAATTCAAATTCTGCTTCGCATCTTCGAGTCGAGATATTAGATAAGTATCAGATACCTGCACAGCCGGTCACCATCATCTCCCGCTTCTCCATTTCCCCCACTTCAAACTCCCCCTTCATTCCCTCATCCGCTGCCTCAATCGCCTTCCCCTTTGGAGTACAACCCCCATACCCAATCAAACAGATTCACCGTCTTTCAGCTACAACTTCCTCTACCGATCAGTCTCTTTCCGCCTTCCACTTGAAGCTGAAAACATCAGTTTTCTCAGTTGCTTTCCCATATTGAAGGTACTGTGGAGCCAAATACCCCATGGTTTTGGCCGTTAGGGTCAAAATGGGGCTCTTATCATGATGCATAACTCTCCCAATCCGAAATCTCCGAGCCTTTATGTCCCTGTGAATCACTTGTTAACATTCTCAACACACCAACCTGGGAGCCAAACCAGACAAGCAATAATCAATGTATCATGGTAATTAACATGCGATTATCATTCCACAAGGTCTAGTGCCTCAGACAAGCAATAATCAACAGTCCCGCAATTAACACTGCTTTTCCCGTCAATTTCATCAAAGGAAACGTGCATATATACATATACATACATATATATGATGAGAGAGAGAAACCGAGAGAGACATACAGTATGAGATCGCGTGGGGAATGAGCCCTGGTGGGTTGTCTGGTGAACGGACAGCGAGAGAATAACTCAATTGAGACTGCATCAACTTAGCTTTTTACTCCCCGTGAACAATCTTGGTCTTAATCGCTATTCTACGGAGTAGTAGTTAACTCCCTCTTTTATTAATTACTAGGTTCAAGGCCTCGTGCCTAGCACGAGTTTTATGCCCGTGTATTTTAATTCAAATTTTGCTTTGAGGGAGGTTAAAAAGAACTCATACTGAAATATGCTTGGATGTGCAACCAGCTAAGTTATAGAAGTCTGGGATAAACTATAGACATCTGTCACATGCATGGCGCGAATTCCAAAAGCAAAGACTTTCACACCAGCCGTAAAAAGGGGATCAGAAATGGCAAAGCAACAAACTCTAGGGACTCAAATGCGTAATTAACCAAACACCCAATTTCAAAACTCCCTCTTTTATAAGTCTCCCAGGGGGAGGATATTTTTAGTGTGCAAATGACCTATCACCAACTCAACTCTTGTTACATTTTGAACTGATATATCCAGAAACACCATAATCAGAAACGCCATCATCAGTCAAGTTTTATATGCATTGACTATAAAAATAACCAAGAAAAAACCGAGATTGAGTTTCCTTTCCTCAATTCCTCCCCAGTTCAATGTCGCATTAGGGTGCAATTCTTCAACATGAGTGCAATTTTATGTTAGTGTTTTGTTCCCCAACAAGTCCACTACAAACTCACATAACAAAGCCAACAACCAATATAATTGAAACATGTCTACGAGTAGAACATTTCGGAAGATTGAAAAATCACAACTCATAAACCTCAAACTAACCTGTTCTTATGACACTATTCTTGATTTGAACAAGAGTAGATGCACTAATGTGGATGCCATCAGTGTTGGGGCTAGACTCGGTTGCCAGCACTCTAAGGTGGGATGCCGCGGCACAAACACAACTAGTAAATGCCATGTGCATTTGTTGACTATTTCGCACTGTTAGGTTCCGGACTTTCAAATTATTGCATCTATGAAAAACCATGGCCTGCAATTTATCGATTCAACATATCAGCAACAAGAAATGATCGGAAGGGAGTAATATCCTTAGGACCACAAATACTAGACAAAGACTGATGCAGCAGATTTGCGGAACTGATTGCATCGAGTTGAGAATAACGCAGCACTTACCGTTGGAGCATGTAGACATGGCTGCCGGTGGCCTATCTTTTGTATATGGGTAGCATCCCTTTATGCTCTCTTTAATATAATATTTACTTATCCAAAAAAAAAAAAGACATGGCTGCCAAAAGAAATTTGGAAGCAGATTAGAATATCAGACAGATTGGGGGAAAAGTCAGATATACATCAGGGATCAAGAGCTCAATACATTTGTTGTGTTAATCTTGCAAGAACGAGCCCACCATTCCTGTCCCATTCCTTCAATTACCCCCCCTCCTTCCACAGTTAGGTGGTTCACCACTTGAAAATCGAACCACTTTTTCCAGTCCAGGCATCAGGATCTTTGGGCGCAATGATAGCCCAAGTAAATTCAGAACTAAAATTAAAACCGAAAAAAGGGTTGTCACCAATACTACATTCCATAAAAGGCTAATCAATTCCATACAACAATAAATTCTGATACATAAGCAACAAACTCCTTAACAAAGATTCTGGGTGAACTCCAAGGGTTGTCGCAGTGGTTAATCAAATTGGCTAGTGGAGCTAACCACCCCAGGTTGCAAGGTTGATTCCCTAAGCAATGATTTGTCTTGGGGCCACCCAACCTCACGCAAAAGCGTGGAAAGGGCTGTGAGGGCTGTGGGAGGGATGGAGAGATTAGTCCAGTAGGACATCTTCATTACCAAAAAAAAAAAAAAAGATTCTAGGTGTGTCAAAACTCAATCATGGATTAACTCTATGGGAATTGAGATCGAGCTTTGAAAGGCTTCCACTGGGTTCTTGTTAACTCTAGAGATGTTTCTACTTTCTAGCTTGATCGGATATCATGATTCATTATACATAGTACCGAACTTTCCATTCACCAAGCTGGGTTGTCACAAAAAGAGTGTGACAAAACCCAATATTCCAGTATATTAAGTTGAACGTTCAAGAAAATATACATTAAGTAGAATTTCTCTATTGTTAATTTTTTTGGAATAGAAATTTCTCTGTAGTTTTTTTTTTTTTTTGGTAATTTCTCTATAGTTATGAGCATGGAAATTAACAAACTCTTCATAGTTCACGAAAACATGGCTTCCATAGTAAAACTGGGCATAAATATAACAAACCCACTAATTTGGGATCTTGACAATAATACAGGGTCAGGCAATCAATTCCTCAATCAAACACGAGCATCATAAACAGCAGATACATGCAGCATCGGCACGTATAAACATAGAGCAAGAAAGAAAGAAAAGAAAAAAAAAAACTGGGTTATTTTGTACCTTAGTGTCGTCGTTGATGAAGGCAGAGGAAGAGCTCAGCTGACCCATAATTTTGTCGACGTAAAAAATCTCTCTGCGATTTCGATCTGGGTCTGTTTCTAGTAGCCCCAGAGTGTGGGAGCCGTAGCAGAGAATCAAAGCCCTCAGGCCGCTCAACGTTTGCTAAGCGTACGCGTTTGCTAAACAGATATTATGGTTTGATTCAGTGTAGCGAAACTTATTTTCACAAACATAAATTCATTAAGATCAAATACTAATCAATTTTCAATTGATATAAAAATTTTACGTCATTTTTATTTTATTGCCTTCTACGATATGAATGTCTTAGATCATTAAAATATCACGGAGAGAGATAGAAAACGTGCTTAAAATCCCCTAAGAGTTGTTGTTATAGAAGGGGATATGATTCTATGTATCTAAGTCCATTTTAAACAATACAAATTCATTTAGATTAAATAATATTATGTATTTTATTTACCAGATATTTGTACATCATGTGTGTTATAATAATTTTTACAAGAAGAATGTCTCAGATCATTAAATAATAGTTGATATGGTAGAAATCGTCTTTGTAATATCCAATATTAAACGATGTCGTTTTAGTGGTATGACACAGGTTCAACCTGTGTCATAAAGATCAAACGATGTCGTTTTAGCAGCATGACACAGGTTGAACCTGTGTCATGACGTGGAAAATATTTTTGCACAAAAAACCTTTCGTAATTCTTTTTCAGTCTCGCCAAAAGCGTCGAAGGAGTGGAGAAATCGCATCTTGCCACAATCTCTCTCTCTCTCTCTCTCTCTCTTCGTCGTATGGACTGATGTATATATGTATATGTATGTACAGTTACAGGTGTATGTATGTTGGTATATATCATATTGTACTTGAATATGTATATGTATACGTGTATGTATACTTCTCAAGGCAGCATATAGTGCTTAGGGCTGCAAACTACGGCCAAGATTTTTCCAGGTTGGTTTGGATTTCCGATTCTCTAGATGTAATGACGGAAAATCAAAATCGATGGTGTTGTTGATTAGTTGGCTTTAATTTTCTCTTTACATACATTTAATTAGAATTTGGCAATTTGTTTATCTGATGAAGATTGATCTATTAGTATGACTCGGGTACGCATGTCGGGGTTGGATGTGTCTAAGTATCGGATTTGTCTAAGATTCATTCCGAGAAAACGGGGACACGCAAATTATTTGATAAGTTCTATTCTAGCTTAAATGCATTGTGGGTTTTCTTTGTTCGGTGTTTGGATTAATAGGTTGGTGGGTCTTGGATTTCGTGAGGAAATGGAGGGAATTACATGCTACGTGTTGTAGCTTTAAATCTTATTTGCATGTTGAGTCAACCCTCATTCCATATTGTGTTTTTGCTTGACCGCTACTATTGAATAAATCCAGATAAGTTCCAGTGCCAAACAACCTCAGTTGACTCCTTTGCTCTATACCCGTTTGAATTTTGTTAGTACATGAAGGTACCTCGTTTGCCTTTTTTTTGGGGGGGTAAATTCGTTTGCCTTATTGTTTTGTTTGGAAGATGCAATATTGTGGCGTCATATTACATTAACTATGCATTAATGAAGGATATACATATAGAATTGAGGGATCCGAGTATCTTACAATGCCATAGCAAATGTAGGAAGCGCATATGCCACCGTTTTAAGTAGTAACTCTTTCCCTTCCAATGTTTTAAACTTCTCTTTCCATCCATCCAACCTAGACGCCACTTGATCACAGCTCTTCTGCAACGGTTCGGGATGGTTGGCTCCCGGGTTCGGGAGACAAGAAGAAGATTCAACCGGAAACTGTGAATGCCGGCGACCCTGTTATTCACGAACCGTCCCAAGAGGTCCCCCTAGAAGAAATCGGGTTCAAGGGATCCAGAAGATTATAGATGATACGGTGAAGTCATGAGGAAAGCACCTGGTGTTGGTCTTGCTGCTCCCCAAATTGGTATCCCTTTGAAGGTCAGTTTGTATTTGCATTAACGCACCAGCGATTTCCTGTCTAGTGCATCCTAATTCCTATCAATTGATACATACATGTGTATATATGCATTCCCTGGCATACGTAATGCGCGTGCAAATCGTGATATGTAGAAGATTTTTTAGAGGCTTCATGTAAACGATTGAAAGAGGAAAATCTTGAATTGATATAAATTTGTGAAAACTGGATGGTAAAATAGAAATGAGGGAAGATGAAATTTGTGATGACAGTTGTTATTTCTTTCTGGCAGTTTCTTTAGGTAGTTAAAGGGGTCGTTTGAAGTGGGGGGAAAGTCCGAGCCAGCCCCAAAGGGTAAGTTTGAAGAAAAAAAAAAAAAGAGAGTATGAGTTGTCCTCGAAACTAATGTTTACACGGAAAGGGTTGTTCCGTTCATAATAGAAGGTATGAATGTGTATATATCATATGAATGTATACTTCTGTATACTTCCTTTTTCTTTGGCATGTTTCCAAAATTCTTGTTTTTTAAGTGCATAAAGCTTTCTATGTTAAACTTGGTTCTTTACTGAAGCCAGTCCAATGAAAATTATCAGATTTAAGCTTAAATTTGAGTAAAATCTTAGTAAATGGCAATGCGATTAATTTTTTGAGAGTCCCAAACTAGTCTTCAAAATTTTGAGTAAACTGGAATTCCACTTTGATCTGTTTAAAAATAAATGATAAAAACAAATTTTGAGTCGAGTTTCAGTAAATGAGGGGAGAGGTTAGACCGTCAGAGTGTTTTTACTGAACTTTAAGTTTTAAGTCAAGATTTGAGTGAGAGTTTGAGATGCCCTGAGGGCATATGCATACGGTAATCACAAAATGGTTTTATTGGAGTGAAAGAATTAGAGTTAGAAGTATTTTTTTGTCTGCTCGCATTCAAATTAGTAGGTTTTGCCCATATGGATTGCTCTTGATGTTTTGAGTAACAGGACGATAATTTCATCTAATGCAGATAATTGTGCTGGAAGATACAAAAGAATACATCAGTTATGCACCTAAGGAAGAGACTAAAGCTCAAGACCGACGTCCTTTGATCTGCTGGTATGTTGATGTATGAAAATGCTACATTGTGTATGTTCCATTGTAATTGCATAATTATTACAGTGTATTGGTTCTTCAATGCGAGCGCAAAGCTTAAAAGCAAGAGCAATAAAACTGCACTATTTTTTGGAGGGTACCTAAGGTAGTTGTAAGCTGCCATTCGTCTGGATTCTATCAAAGGCTTTAAAAGGAAGGGTTTTTGGCATTGTACCTAGTTTACTTCTAACCTTCACTTGTCAGACTGATTCTGCATCTTTGCATTGCCGGGACCCTATGACTTAGTACTACTAAATTGTACTGTTAGTGACTGCAATTATGCGTGAATAATGCAATGCTATATATCATGATGTTCGCATGTGCAAATGCATAAAGTTTTGTGGTTTTCAAATGGTGATGAATTATTTTTGCAGTGTTGATGGATATAGAGCAGCGGTCGAACGACACCTAGAAGTTGAGGTAACAGGTTTGGATCGTGAGGGCCAGCCAATCAAGGTTGATGCTTCAGGGTGGCAGGCCCGCATTTTACAGCATAAGTGTGATCATTAGGATGGAACTCTTTACGTTGACAAAATGGTCCGAAGAACATTTAGGACCGTAGAAAACCACGACTTATTTCTTCCAATTGGGTGCCCAAATCTTGGTGTTCGCTTGCACGTGACCTGGGCACTGAACTTCCTAGCGGAAGCATTGAAAAATTGGAAATCTCCTTTTTGGGATTTAATGAAGAGTGAGGTAAGGTTTTTGGTGCAGATGGAAATAGAATATCATGTTTCTTTTGTTACTTGGGGAGGAGATTGGCATTTGTTTTTAAGGTATTTGGATATTGCTGGCTTGCTGCTGATCAAAGATGTTCCGCATTACTGATCGCTTTCTGGAGTTGGTCAATTGCTCAAAGGATTTTGCTTCCAATGAAAACAGTGGCAAACTTCAGCATTCGACAGAGATCATGTATTCTTGTTCTCTCACATCCTAAGATTGTCTGTATGGTCTTTCTGTATCTGAACCGGCTTTGTAACTTTCTTATTTAGTCTCTACTAATGAATGAGCATCATTTTTTAGCCAAAAGGTCAAAAAATACCGTCTCGTGCAAATTTGCATTGTTATATCTTCTTCGGTTTCCAACCCTGAAAGATTGCAGATGCCTTGGTTTTCCTCTGCATAACTGGAGCTAGACCTATATTTGCTCAGCAAGATGTTAAACCCTGAAAATTGGTTTGTAGTGTTCGATGGTTGAGTTTTGTTGGATAGGAACTTCACCCTATTTTGTTTGCTTTTATTATTCATTGTACTACCACAGCGAAATTCGCCATAAGCTGAAAATTTAAGTGTCGTAGGATTTGACAAGCAGGGAATGAACCAAGATGCGTTGACTTGGGTTGGGAAATATGGTATTTTTGTTTCCAAATTCCTCATTCTAGGAATCACATATGCTACATATGCTTATCCACTCATCGAAATTTGAATTTTGTCAATAGAAGCCCTTTCATATGTGTTGGTAAGCTATAATTGTCAGCATCAAAAACCAAAATTGAGAGAACAGAAACAGGATGTTGCAGAAGTGCATAAATATTCATTAATAACTAGAGAGACTCTGCATACAATAAGAATGATATACAAAAACTGGTTTACACTTGGAATGATATACAAAAACTGCACGTCAAAAGATTTTGAGCGCACAAAAAACCCATCAAGTGCTTCCAATTGAGGTCAAGACAGCTCTAACACATCCTCAAATGAATGTGATCTTCCCAGAGTAGCATAACACATCCTCAAATGGACCAAAGAACGGAGCTGGACAGAACTGCAAGCAAATTTAATGGCTTCTTCTGTAATGAAGAGTAGACCACGGAGTGTCAAGAAGAGAAATGTTTCATGTGCGGTATAATTATATTTGAAGATAGGATGCCTTTTAGACGACTGAGGTGTTAGCCTTAAGTTCACTTAAAAATGGCTTCTGAAATGAATACATGGCAAGTCATTTCCCTAACAAACTATGTGTATTAGATAAGAACTAGGTACGAGACCACACGAGCGTTGCACGTATTGTTGGTAAATACCCGTGAGAAGTTGATTTAGTGTATGAAGCAATGTATTAATACTATACTAACCAATGTTCTTTGCTTAAGCTTTTACCATTTCACTTATAAGCACAATATCAATTTTCCAGCAAAAGTACATATGGAGATCACTTTGCTTGATCATTGTTCAAAAAGACTCAGCAAGGAGAAACTCCGAGTACTGAAATGATTGTGGTGTTGTTCTAAGGGCAGGCATAGTCTGAACAAAAGGCCCAATAAACAAGCGTGCTTGTGTATTTTACATAGTGGAGTATAAGTTTTTTAATGTTCATGTGAGATCCTTAGAAAGTGCATGGATGTTCAAGTCATTTTTGCTGAAAAGAAAAAGTTACAAACAAAAGAAGGAAATTACAAACAAGTAGAGTTTTCCATCAGCTGAAGCCATAGATCAATCAAGTTAGAGGATTCATGGCAATACATCTCAGCTAGCCTTCCTCAAGTGCAACATAGCAAATGGACATGCAATCGAAAACCAAATTCTAGATTTATCCAAGTATACAGTTAATTAAGCATGCACCCAAGCCTTCATCAATTGAGTTACACACTTGAAATAACATCCCAAACTGACTTCCAAAAACTGGGTCTTGAAGTCACATGGGACAGTCAACTGGTTCTCAACAACTGAAGGCAGAATAGAAGAATGAATGTTCTCTAAACAAAGCAAATGAAAAAGCTAATTAGAATACCACATCATTAACTATCTTAGAATATAATCTAAAGAATCTCCAATTAAACAAAAGATCACGCTCAATTGGGGTAGGTTGCTGGAGCTGCCTGAATGACAGAAACCAATGCAGATCCTGCACCATAACCACGCTGGTATCTTTTCAATGGAGTTTGAACTAAAGCAGAAGCACTTTATCCAAGGCCATCACTGATACTCTTATAAGCCTGCCAAATTAAGAACGTCAAAGTGTAAAATGTGAGGATAAAAGGTCCTTCCCCGCTAGCCAGGCAGGCAGAGAGTGTGAACAAACCACAAATGACAAACTCAACAGAAGAAAAAGAAGAAAGGCCCTTCGTGTTCACAATCCAACAAAGTTGTGGTAAGAGAAATTGCAGCCATTTGAATTTTTACATCATATTTTCTTTCCAACACAGAAATATGCAAAATATATGGTGTTGAGCAGAACAATTACCATTTACCAATATTTGCAAAAACTGGCAAACAAAGAACAAGCAACATTCTAAAATGCAGTTTTCCAAGATCAGTTACATAAAGATAGGAAGGTCACCTGTCGAATGAATTCCTTGTTTGGCATTTTTTGGCTGATTAGATCTCACGTTTATTTTTGTTCTTCTTTGCAATGGTACAGATGGTGGAATGCTTCTAAAAATGGATTCTGCTTGGAGCAGGACGTCATGAGCCCCCGCTGCCAATGTTCTCCAAGCCCAACAGTTTCAACTGAAATATTTCTAAGAAATGCAATTGTATCTGTAAAAAATAAAGCTGGTTCATTAAGTTCTTCACAAAAGATAAAGTAGGTTAGGTACCACCTGATGGGCTAGCCAGTGGTTTGGCTCTTAAATGCCCAGTTAATCAAAAGGGGTTCGATCCCTACCCCCCACCTTGTCTTTATTGAAAAATTGGACCCCGGGTTATTTCTTGTAAGTTAGTATAACGTATTTCATGGACAAGGGTATCCCAAAAGCTATGCCATGTCAACCCAGTTACGTGTGCCAGGGAGGTTTACGTATGCCGGGAAAGTATGTGTCTGTGTTGGATTCATCTAATTCTCATGCTAGATACTTACGTTCATTTGTAGAGTGAAATAGTGTTCACATATCACCAAGTACTTATGCATAAAAGTGTGTCATATATATGGCTATGATCTTGACTCAACTGGATTTTCTCAAAAGAAATATAAATAAAAAAATGCTTTGTCGGTCTCCTATGCCTGGGAAAAAATAAAGAGCACAGTTAACATTTTTTGGGCCGTTGGCAGGAAGAGGTCTCCTGACAATATGTTGGAATCATGTGCCGTCAATATTATGATTTATGAGAACAGGAAAATGGAACTCTTTGCCGAAGGAGTTGTTTAGCAGTATGTAAATTGGTATAACAACTGATTCGAAACACAGTGGGACATTAAAATGGTCATACGTGTTAAGAGTTTGTCCCACATTTGTTAATTATAACCTCCAACGCTAGTATATGAGCCTGGGCGGCCTCTCCACTCATTGCCAATTGGTTTTGAGTAGGATGCTTTAACATGGTATCAGAGCTAGGCTTTCGGAGGATTTTGGACAAACTCTCTTGGTTATTGCCCCGTTGTTTGTGTCATAAGTGCATCATGTTTCGTAATGATCTCAATGTTGTGGATCCGTTGTTTACCTCTCCACGTGTGGATGAGGAATCCAATTGATTTGGGACATACGACTCGGTTTGGTTTGGTTGGGTTTACTCTTTGTGGGCCTCCTGTTTGAAGAAGTTGACCCTATGGATAACAACAATAGGATAAAAGAATTATGTCATTGTTTCGTATATTTTCCTATATATATTTTCTTAAATATTGCACTTATATTTTGTAGGCTAATAGGTAATAGTAATTACTTATTTCAGAAATGCTGAATCAACTTATTTGCTTTTTTCCCTTATCAGGAGCATTTAGTTGAGAAGATGAGGAATCTGAATACTCTATTATATGAATATCGAAATAGCTATTAGGAAGATATATTAGAAGTAGCCCTCTTTTGCTATTAGCTCCTGTAGCTAAGCGAATGGGGCTTTCCCCCAAGCTATGAGCGTCTCTTTCCTGTAGGACTCAGCATTCCCTGTGCTGGTAGTGGGGACTAGCATCTTCTTGTTTGAGAGCTATAAGATAAGCTAGGAAAGCGCAGTCTAAATAAATAAAGATAGGTAGCGTCGTGAGCGCTTCCCATGTGTGGAGCGTGAAGGTCTCTCTTTCCCTTCTCTTGAGCTTGTTGTCTTTTCTTACTGTGCTGTGTTGGCTGTAATCTACCGCTGCTCGATTGCTTTATCGAATCAAGCATCTCTTATGCAATTTCGATTTGACTCCACCAGAACAATCTCCATGAGTCTAACTCTTCAGAGAAGTCAAGTAAAATTACTTTCGCACTTTAACCAATAAACAAAAAGAACTAATTATCTTACTAAGTAGTTTAATACCTGTGGATTTTGCTCTCTTGTCAAAGATGAATAATTGTTTTGCTCTAGCACGTGCTTGGCGTCTTTTCTCATTTTTTTCGTATCTTTCGCTCCTCTTCTATTGATGAAATTGTGAGGGTCACAACTACTGTATTTTCCTCTTGTGGGCAATTCTTTCCTTGTGCAAGTGTTGTTTCTATTAATAAACGTACAACCATAAAGAGTTAGATCATGCAATTTGACTTTTAGCTACAGTACCTTTATGTTAATGGGAAAATTGGCCTCTTTGCATGTGATATGCTTCACGCCTCCACTTATTTCTTGTCTTTCTTGTGGAATCTTCAGCTGTGTCTTTTCCCCAGAGAAACAAACACAGAATAATACTACGTCAGGGTTATATAGAAAATAAACTGAACAAGCATATTTTGTCATTCAGTTCCCAAAAAGAGAGAGCATATTTCATCATTAATAAGAAGAACTTAATATCTATTGTACCTTCTTTATTAGAAGCCAAAGTCCGTTTCTTTGCCGCATACATTTCACGCCTTTTCTTATTTCTTTTCTTCCTTCTATCTTCCTTTTCCTCAACAGAAAATTGTCCCTTCGGCATCACAACTTTCCATTTGCAACTTCCTATATACGCAATATGAATGCCGAACATCACACAAAATTAAGGCTCCACTTGTTTTACAAAGAGCTATAAAATCTAAAGGCGTAATCGTTTGGTACAAATAGAAAAGAGCAATTAGCAATCAACATTGATATGAAAACATGAAAAATCAGACAACAGTACTTGACCCCTTATTTGCCAAAGAACCCTAAAATCTCTACAAGAAATCAATTCAACATTGATTTGAACATAGACAATAACTTAACTGCCGCCAAAACTCGAGCTCAAGTCCTCTGACCGGGATTGGACCCGTTTACCAATTAATCTTCAGCCGCAGAATTGCGTGTTTTTTAGTGCCCAAACTCATGAAAAATCAGACAAAAATATAGCACTACTTCTTCATCAAAGGATCAGATATCTAAATAGGCAACTTTTTCCCAAATTCAATCAACTCTCACCATAACTTTTTAGGTGAGTGGTCGGTTGATTGGAGAGAACAAGCTATATTGCTAATTTCTCTATTGCTATTCTAAAATTTTCAATTTGATTCAGAAATCAAGCCAAAGCAAGTGGTCTTTAGGAAATTGGGTTTGTGGGTCGGGCCATCAATTCCTCAATCAAACAACACCATGATAAACAGCAGATACATGCAGCATCTGTACGTATAAACATAGAGCAAGAAATAAAATAAAAAAACACTGGGTTATTTTGTACCTTAGTGTCGTCGTTGAAAGATGAAATGCAGAGGAAGAGCTCAGCTCCATAATCTTCGTCGACGTAAAAAACTCTCTTCGATTTCGATCTGGGTCTGTTTCTAGCCTCTAGGAGCCCCAGAGTGTAGGAGCCGTAGCAGAGAATCAAAGCCCTCAGGCTCAACGTTTGCTAAGCGCACGTGTTTGCTAAACAGGTTATTATGGTTTTAATTCAGTGTAGCGAAACTTATTTTTAGAAACATAAATTCATTAAGATCGAATACTAATCAATTTTCAATCAATAAGAAAATTTTCCATGAATTGTATTTTTCAAGTTTCTACAATATGAATGTCTTAGATCATTAAAATATCACCGAAAGAGATAGAAAACTAATTAAAATCCCTTAAGAGTTGTTGTTATAGAAAGGATATGATTCCATGTATCAAACTTCATTTTAAAAAATACAAATTCATTTAGATTAAATAGTAGTACGTATTTTATTTACGAAATATTCGTATATTATGTGTGTTATGATAATGTCTAGAAGAAGAATGTCTCGGATCATTAAATAATGGTTGATATGGGTAGAAATCGCCCTTGTAATATTCAAGATTAAACGATGTCGTTTTAGTGGTATGACACACGTTGAACCTATGTCATGAATATCAAACGATGTCATTTTAGTGGCATGACACAGGTTGACATGACGTGGAAAATATTTTTGCACAAAAAACCTTCCGTAATTCTTTTTCGGTCTTGCCAAAAGCGTCGAAGGAGTGGAGAAATCACATCAGCCACCGTCTCCCGCTCTCTCTCTCTCTCTCACCCGCCGTTTCTCTCGCTCTTGTAAGTCCATGCTCTCTCTCTCTCTCTCTCTCTCTCTCTCTCTCTCTCTCTCTTCGTTCGTATGGACTGATGTATTTATGTATGTACGTTGGTATACTTCTCAAGGCAGCATTTCTCAAGGCAGCATACAGTGCTTAGGGTAGGGCTGCAAACTACGGCCAAGAATTTTCCAGGTTGGTTTGGATTTCCGATTCTTTAGATGTAGTGACGGAAAATCAAGATCAATCATTTTGTTGATTAGTAGGCTTTAATTTTCTGTTTACATACATTTGATTAGAATTTGGCAATTCGTTCATTTGATGTTTGGCAATTTGTTCATCTGATGAAGATTGATCTATTAGTATGACTCGGGTACGCATGTCGGGGTTGAATGTGTCTAAGTATCGGATTTGTCGAAGATTCATTCCGAGAAAACGGGGACATGCAAATTATTTGATAAGTTCTATTCTAGATTAAATGCATTGTTGGTTTTCTTTGTTCGGTGTTTGGATTAATAGCTTGGTGGGTCTTGGATTTTGTGAAGAAATGGAGGGAATTACATGCTACGTGTTGAAGTTTTGAATCTTATTTGCATGTTGAGCCAACCCTCATTCCACATTGTGTTTTTGCTTGACCGCTACTATTGAATAAATCCAGTTAAGTTCCAATGCCAAACAACCTCAGTTGACTCCTTGGCTCTACACCCGTTTGAATTTTGTTAGTATATGAAGGTACCTCGTTTGCCTTATTGTTTTGTTTGGAAGATGCAATAATGTGGCGTTATATTACATTAACTATGCATTAATGAAGGATATAGAATTGGGGAATCCGAGTATCTTACAACGCCATAGCAAATGTAGGAAGTGCATATGCCACTGTTTTAAGTAGTAACTCTTTCCCTTCTAATGTTAGAAATTGCTCTTTCCATCCATCCAACCTAGACGTCACTTGATCACAGCTCTTGTGCAACGGTTCGGGACGGTTGGCGCCCGGGTCTGGGAAACAAGAAGAAGATTCAATCGGAAACTGTGAAAGCTGGAGACCCTGTTCTTTACGAAGCTGCCCGAGAGGTCCCACAAGAAGAAATCGGGTCGGAGAGGCTCCAGAAGATTATAGATTATATGGTGAAGGTCATGAGGAAAGCACATGGCGTTGGTCTTTCTGCTCCCCAAATTGGTATCCCTTCGAAGGTCAGTTTGTATTTGCATTAACCCACCTGCAATTTCCTGTCTAGTGCATCCTAATTCCTATCAATTGATACATACATGTGTATATATGCATTCCCTGGCATACGTGATGCGCGTGCAAATCGTGATATGTAGAAGATTTTTGATAGGCTTTATGTAAAAGATTGAAAGAGGAAAATCTTGAATTGATATAAATTTGTGAAAACTGGATGGTAAAATAGAAATGAGGGAAGAAGAAATTGTGATGACAGTTGTGATTTCTTTTGGCAGTTTCTTTAGGTAGTTAAAGGGGTAGTTTGAAGGGGGGGGGGGGGGGGAAAGTCTGAGCCAGCCCCAAAGGGGTAGTTTGAGAAAAAAAAGAGAGAGTATGAGTCGGCTTCAAAACTAAGGTTCACACGGAAAGGGGTGTTCCATTCATAATAGAAGGTATGAATGTGTATATATCACATGAATGTATACTTCCTTTTTCTTTGGCATGTTTCCAAAATTCTTGTTCTTTAAGTGCATAAAGCTATCTATGTTAAACTCAATTCTTTACTCAAGCCAGTCCAATGAAAATAATCAGATTTAAGCTTAAATTTGAGTAAAATCGTAGTTAATGGCAATGCGATTAATTTTTTGAGAGTCCCAAACTAGTCTTCAAATTTTTGAGTAAACTGGAATTCCACCTTGATATGATTAAAAATAAACGAGAAAAACAAATTTTGAGTCGAGTTTCAGTAAATGAGGGGCGAGGTTAGACCGTTGGAGTGTTTTTACTGAACTTTAAGTTTTGAGTCAAGATTTGAGTGAGAGTTTGAGATGCCCTGAGGGCATATGCATACGGTAACCACATAATGGTTTTATTGGAGTTAAGGAATTAAGAATTAGAATTAAAGCTCAAGACCGATGTCCTTTTGATCTGCAGGTATGTTGATATATGGAAATGCTACATTGTGTATGTTCAATTGTAATTGCATAATTATTACAGTGTATTGGTTCTTTAATGCATGTTATTGTGAACCCAAAAGCTTAAAAGCAAGAGCAATAAAACTTCACTATTTTTTGGAGGGTACCTATTGTAACTGTAAGCTACCACTCATCTGGACTCTATCAAAGGCTTTAAAATGAAGGGTTATTGACATTGTACCTAGTTAACTTCTAACCTTCACTTGTCAGACTGATTCTGCATCTTTGCATTGCCAGGACCCTGTTACTTAGTATTACTAGATTGTACTGTTCACTTTGCTACCACCCTTATGGGGGCCTAAATGATATGACTAGTAGTGACTGCAATTATGCTTGAATAATGCAATGATCTCTATATATATCAGGATGTTCGCATATGCAAATGCATAAAGTTTTGTGGTTTTCAAATGGCGATGAATTATTTTTGCAGTGTAGATGGATATAGAGCAGTGGTCGAATGACACCTAGAAGTTGAGGTAACAGGTTTGGATTGTGAGGGCCAGCCAATCAAGGTTGATGCTTCAGGGTGGCAGGTCCGCATTTTACAGCATGAGTGTGATCATTTGGATGGAACTCTTTACGTTGACAAAATGGTCCGAAGAACATTTAGGACCGTAGAAAACCTCGACTTACCTCTTCCAGTTGGGTGCCCAAATCTTGGTGTTCGCTTGCACGTGACCTGGGAACTGAACTTCCTAGCGGAAGCATTGAAAAATTGGAAATCTCCTTTTTGGGATTTAATGAAGAGTGAGGTAAGGTTTTTGGTGCAGATGGAAACAGAATATCATGTTTCTTTTGTAACTTGGGGAGGAGATTGGCATTCCTTTTGGGGATTTAATTTGCATTGTTGTTGTATCTTCTTTGGTTACCAACCTTGAAAGGTAGCAGATGCCTTGGTTTTCCTCTGCATAAATGGAGCTAGCCCTATACTTGATCAGTAAGATGTTAAACCCTGAAAATTGGTTTTTTAGTGTTAGATGGATAGGTACTTCACCCTATTTTGCATACTTCTATTATTCATTGTACTACCATAGCGAAATGTGCCATAAGCTGAAAATTTAAGTGTCCTAGAATTTGACAAGCAGGGAATGAACCAAGAGGCATTTACTTGGTTTGGGAAATACGGTATGTTTGTTTCCAAATTCCTCATTCTAGGAGTCACATATGCTTATCCACTCGCATCGAAATTTGAATTTTGGCAATAAAGCCCTTTCATATGTGTTGATAAGCTACAATTGTCAGCATCAAAAACCAAAATTGAGAGAACAGAAACAGAATGGTGCAGGCGTGCATAAATATTCATTAATAACCGGAGAGACTATGCATACAATAAAAATGACATACAAAAAGGAATTTACACTTGGAATTGGGCGATTATACACAACAATAATCATATCATAATTGACTCTTATTAACTGCTGTTGCATCGGCAGTACCTTTCCTATAGAATGCACGTCAATGGGTAACCCTTCAGGTGCTTCCAATTGAGGTCAAGACAGCTCCAAAAATAACAGCTATACATATGTTGAATTAAATTGAATGTGATCTTCCCAGAGTAGTATAACACACCTCAAATGGACCAAAGAACGGAGCTGGACAGAACTGCAAGAAAATTTAAGGGCTTCTTTTGTTGCTAATGTTCCTTTGATGCCCATGAAGGAGATATCCTCGACTTTAACTGCCAAGCTCTGCATTGTCATGGGAAAATTGGACTCTCAGATATCCTTATTGAGAATATAAATAAATAAAAAATTATCCCTCTCTCTAATAGCTTAAGCTTTTGGATGAGTTGGTGGTTAACAATAAACTGAACAAGGCACGCATAAGGCACAAACAACGGGATAATCAATCAAGAGAGTCTTGTCCAAAGGCCTTTGAAAGCCTAACTCTAATACCATGTTAGCATCCAACTCAAAAGCAATTGGCAAAAAGTGAAGAAGCTCTCAAGGCTCATATAATAGTTCTTGAGGTGATAATTAACCGATGGGGGGACAAGCTCTAACAATCCTTTACCGTGATAACACTCAACCTTTTTGTGTATGCCAGATTGCCAGTTCCCTAAGAAAGCACGTGTTTCAATCAAATATACTTTCAATGAGATTCGAAATTTGTTGCGGTGGGAGAGTAGACAACGGAGTGTCAAGAAGAAATGTTTCATGTGCGGTGTAATAATATTTGAAGACAGGATGCCTTTTAGACGACTGAGGTGTTAGCTTTAAGTTCACTTAAAAATGGCTTCTAAAATGAAGACATGGCAAATCATTTCCCTAACACCTATGTGTATTAGATAAGGACTAGGTACGAGACCACACGAGCGTTGCACATATTGTTGGCCCGTTAATAATCGTGAGAAATTGATTTAGTGTATGAAGCACTATATTAATACTATACTAACCAATGTTCCTTGCTTAAGCTTTTACCATTTCAGTGAACAATATTAGTTTTCCAGCAAAAATAGCGTGTAAGAGCATCTCCAACTCTTACTTAAACCCGTAACCAAATTTGAAATTAGCGTAAAAATTCCAAAAATCCACCTCCAATCATTGAATCAAACTCATATTAAATTGAATTTTACTCAAATCCTTACCCAAATCAAAGAAGAACCAAACCTTTACCCATATTTCCATAAGGTTCCTCGTCGTCAACTCCGGCAAGGGTAGTGAGTCCAGATCAAGAGACTACGAAGTTGTGGTAGTGTGATGGTCGGAGATCGAGATCGAGAGACGCAGGATAGAGATTAGAGAGGAGTCGTCGAGAGAGAGAGGATGGGGGGAGAGACGGAGAGAGACCTCTTTGTCGCAATTCTGACGGCTGTGAGCAACGGCGGTTCTGGCGGTTACGGCTTGAAATCTGAGTAAATGGCTACAGCTGCTCATACCATATTGAGCTTTTTACTCTGATTTTTACTCAAGTTTAAATGAAAATTTGAATTTAGGGCTTAGAGATGCACTTATTCCTCTAATTTTCCATAAAACACCAGATGGAAACAAAACAAAACGAAATGATATTGATTGGTTCCATTGGAACGATTCCGATTATGTTTAATGTCAACCCTCCCATGGGTCGGCCGGCTTAGCAACAAAGTAGGCTTTTCATTTGCACACCATGTGGGCTGGTCTATGCATCGTGTCCAGATCCCTAGGCCGATAATGGCATCTCCTTCTCCTTCGTCCCCATGCCGTTCTGAATCTTCTCATTGATTCGGTTCCGAAATCGCTTTGGACAATGATCCATCCACGTGCATCCAACGATTCCAAACAAACTTTGTCGACTTGAGAAGTCCCGAAATTTCTGTTTCTATTCTTTTCTGCTAGGAGTTTGTAACTAGTCAATTGGCGGGAAAAGTGGTTGTCAATCTGGGGTGTAATATGCAGGTTTAAGAATCCTCTGATGGAAAGTCAGTTGATGTGTTACAAAATTGGAACGAGAGTTTCCTCCTGCAGAAAAGGGGACGACGAGAGCTCCACCTTTATTCAGTAATCAATAAAAGTCTTGATTCTTCCATTTTAGTTTTCTGCTGTTCTTGAATTTCCTTAACAAAATTCCCAATCCACCATCAGTTTTTCTGCATCTTTTCCAGTGAGATCTCACTAGTTTCCTCTTTTTTTTTCTATGCCATCTCACTAATTTTCCTCTCTCATTCCTGTAACTTAAACCGCCATAGCCAGACCTATCACGAGACCCCGATGGGTCAAGCTACAACCTGTGGATCGTACCGGTCATTGGTTTTCCCATTTCGCAAGCGCTTTTGTGATCAGAGCCTCGTGTTGCATCTTGTGATTCCCTCCGTTTCGCAGTCAGCAATTTTCAGATCCAAAACCATCTTGTTTGTTCAGCCATCATTATATCTGGAGCAAGCCCTGCAATTATTCTGGTGAACATGGTGGCTCAGTACCCCTCTATACATGGAATCCCTGTACAATAATACCCATCTCTCATATTTTTCTGAAAATCATAAGCAAGAATTTTCTTTTCTATACCAGCACACGAATTCTTGGGTGACGAAGAGAGAATTTCTTTTCTATACCCAGTTTACAATCTTAGGAATGGAAAATTATTACATGCAACAAAAAAGGATATCATGGCTAAAGAAAACCCAGAAAAATCAAAAGTTGGGGGTGAAATCTTGATGAATATTTTACCAAAAAAGATGAATATTCATCAACCAATTTACACAAGATGCCTCGAGCCAAACGGTTGCGGTGAACTACAGCTCTTATTAAGCTTGAAAATTTATCAAAAAACAAAATAACCAACAAAATAGACACTCCTTTAATTAGAAAACCTACTACGAATTCGGTGACTTAACTGTGAGGTCCCACTAGAAGGGGGGGTTTTGGGTTAGTGCTCCTCGCGGAGAAACAATGGCTATATACTCTCTCTGTGTGTAACCTAATTCATGTACTTCCTGCAGTTTGGGGCTTTACACAAGCAGGGGACTTTGAAATCATCGCACTCATCTGGATCAAACAAGTAATCGTACCTGCCATGTGCACAAAACACACAAAATGAATTATGAACCAAATATGCAAAAAATGAACTGATATCACACACACAAACACGCAGAGAGAGAGAGAGAGAGAGAGAGAAATACGTTAACTCATCGCCAGCAGGCACGCTAGTCTTGGCAATTAGTACGATCCTACTCTCATCATCACCCACACTCATGATCCTTGCGTAGCAGTTAGGCATACACTGCATATTATGAGACAAAAGATATGAGGCGACCAAAATGTCTAAAAACAAGACATACATGACTCTCAGAACTATATTTTTCATCTCATTACCAATCTTGGTGCCTCCAATGAGAGCAGCAGGCGAAACTAATAGAGATTAAAGGAATGTAAGGGTTTTCCGGCATTGTAGCTCAGATGCCTTGTAAGCTAAGGTTTTGACTGACGTTAGAGGCTTGCATCAGCTCTTGGAGTGTCAAGAAAACAGATGTTAACCTTGCTCTCTGCTCCCATTGGCAGTTCCCAGCTAGAATTTTTGAAATGGTTGATAGCTTCGTTTTGTTTGCGTTTTGGCAGCTGGCCTGGTTTCTAGGCTATGTGCCCAGTTGGAGATCCTAATTCTTGTAATTTGTTTGTGATCCTTTGACTGGGGTATGCCCCTTTGATTTTGTAGCTATTTTCTTCGTTAATAAAATCTTTAATCACCCCCAAAAAACTAATAGAGATTTGGATCTATCAAAACTGAAGAATGCTATGCGATTTCAACCAGTGCACTTATTATTACATTCATCAAACTTGCGGGTTTTATCAGGGATAAGATGTATACACCGTAATGTGGCCAACATCATCAGTTATACACAGGCAGTTGCAAATAAAACGAATCACTTGTATAGCACATATGAATCAAAACTCAATAAGAGTAACTTACTGAATGGTTGATCAAGCGCGCAATATTTCCCTTATCTGTGGCATCTACCACAACTTCTTCACTGATTTTAAACAGCTGCAAATCAAGATTCCACCACAATCAATGGGTGACAAGAAAAGGGAAAGGAAGAAAGGAAAGGATGGAGAAGAATCACAATCAATGGGTGAGAAGAAAAGGGAAACGAAGAAAGGAAAGGACGAAGAAGAATCCCAAAGCCAATACAGTACACTTACATAGCAATCTTTGCCTTCTCTACGATATTGTGCTTCCCTCAAATCTGCAACACTTCGCCGAACCTGTTCTCCACGATATTCAAGAACCTGGAAACAAAAAATAAACACAGGTATATCACTCTGGCCATTTTGGATTTCAGAATGCAAGGAAAACCAATCACGATCTAACCCCTTGCACAACAACCAAGTATATAGCAAATAACCTGCTCACAAGAGAAACATGCAATGTCGACATGCAATGCTGGATGCATACTTAAACACATAAATGTAGCATACATTTTAAGAACTACTGTATATGACAAACATATACAAAAGTGGAGCTCAGATGGTCCACTCTGATTAATCATTCCTCTAAATCTTATCAAACATACGAAAGGACTCTGCAATTCTTTTCCCAGCAAAATATTTGTCGATGACATGTATGATTAGATTTCATTAGACAACGCTATTTCATTTAAATACAACCATTTCAACTTTTATAATGGCGCGAATCTAGAGCTGGAATTCTTCTTTCAGAGGCTAAATGGAAGTACATAACACACTGTACAGAGGTTTCATATCTATAGAACTTCCAAGTATACCTAACTTGTACTGGTCATTCAGGATCCCTGGTGGTGCCTTAGGATTTGTTTTCACACTTCAAGAACAGCAAAACCAAAGATGACAAAAAAGAAAAAAAAAAATGGTAAAACAGAAGCAAATACATACCATGTCTCCTTCTTGGATGTTCCTACGTGCAAACAGTCCCCATCCATGAATTCCTGACCTCCCAAAGCAAACCCGATCATTCTCCGTTCTCTGGACTCATAAGAAATTAACCAATAAGAAGAGATAACAATCATTTTAGGATACTAGTTTAACGGCTTCGTGCGTTGCACGAGTGTGATGCCCGTGTGTATTTTGGTTTACAAACTCTAGGGACTCAAATGCGTAAGCAACAAACTCTAGGGACTCAAATCCGTAAAGCAACAAACTCCAGGGACTCAAATGCGTAATTTAGCCATACATAGCCAAAAGACCAAAAGGGCATAGCATTATGGCATAATTACAAGAAAACCAATGGGGCAATTTCCAATTGGAGGGCAAAATTGGCAACAAGTGGCAATTGACCAAATACCAAAATTGATTGGCCTCTCTTTTATAAGCCTCCATGGATGGATATGATAATTCCATGTAGTGACTGAAACATTGTGCACCACCAGTTGTCAAGGTAGGTGAGTTGGTTGATAGCTCAACTGTTGGGACTCAACCATCATTTTGCCCAATCATAAGAAAAGAAGAAAGACGAAGAGAATGGCGAGATGAAGAAAATTTGCCTGCAAGTAGTGAAGCCGATCCCGGAAAGTAGAAAAGGCTTTAGGCTCCTCTATTTCCTGTTCAAAGCAAAAGTCGAGCATATTAGCTCTTCTTGTTTCTCTCAGAGTTTATACTTCATATCAGTCCGGGTGAGAGCAAACTGACCAAAGGAACTTACTCTGAAAATATTCAATCTTTCCAGTGCACGTAGAGAATGATGGGAAGGTCCCGCCACACGATGAGCAACAGCATGTTCCCCAGTCCTCTATCAAGTAGAAAAAGAGATGGATAAGAATGGGCAGACGAGGTAATAACAACAATAAAACACGAGATTAGGAATGCAATAATCAAGTACGCATTGGTAGATAAAGTTAGTCATTCAGGATGAAAAAGCACGCACTTAATAGCATATAAACCATAACAAATAACTTTTTTCTTGTAAGGGTGAAAAATTCAGTAAAATATTGGATAACCAAACACCCACAAAATTTTGTAAAAAGACTATCCTATTTCTCCGGCTTGGTTATATTTCACTCTGCTAGTGAATATCCATCCGAAAGTGAAATCACATCAACACAGCTAATGTATATAAAGAAGTATAATGCCAGAATACTACAGTAACAGAAAGGGCAGCCTTATGCACAAGGCTCCAACCATTATGAGTTTGGGGGAGAGTCAGATGCATGCAGCCTTACTGCCAAAGCAGTGGGTCAGAAATGAAAATAGCACAACGCATTAGCATGGAAGACCAAACACCCAGTGCTAGTTTAAGCAAAAACAGTTTTTGAGCTTGTTTTTCTCTTGCTCTTTGATGTATCTAGCACCGATAATTAGCAGTATGTAGCACAAAAAAGATTACACTAAAAACTACAAGGCTAAAGGCAATGCATTGCAGATAGTCGAAAATCACAGCTAGTCCAAGATCGAAGACAAGCTTCATATACAATCTTGTATAAAGTTCAGAAAGTTGAAGAATGTGACTGCATGTTGGCAGTGATACTGAACAGAACCAGTCTGAGCATCTGTTCAGATCAGAGGCTTTTTGCACACAAACAATTCTTTCTTCTTTGTGGGAAAAAAAAAATGCCCACTCACTTCAGCAAAATTGCTAAAAAAAAGTACACTAATTGACCTACAGAACAAAGACCACAAAAAGAGACAAATCAGGATGGAAAAGAAAAAGGGGTAGGATCCTGTTGAGATCACCATTATTGGTGAGCATCCTACCACACTTTAAATTCTGAGTCTCCCACAAAGCATCCCAAACCATATTCAAATGAATTGCGACATCTGTACAGATATGTGACTTCCAAAGGTTACCTTATTTTTCATTCTTTTGAAGATCCGACATCTTGCAGCAGAAACTAGCTCAATCTCATTGAATTCCGCAGGCGAACAATCTTCAAGTTTTAATCTGTTGGATGCAATCAGCCTTGAACCAGTGCGCTTTTTGTCTTGGAGTAGGTTTTTGGTGGAAATAACTCCTAAAGGCGTCTGTATGATTAGAACTGTATCTGGATTTGGAGCCCTATGCCCAACAAAAACAAAAAACAAAAAGTCAACATATGAACAAAAGAATCCACGAAAATGGCACTTAAATTTACAGCTCATCTAATGAAGGCGGTCTAGGGAGAGATAACTGGAAGCTGTCTCTAAGGCATTATTAACACAAAGCGGCAGACGGGAACATAACTGCTCACACCAGATGCTACGTAGGGTTAGAATCCAATTGAACGCCACCAAAAGAGAGGCAATTGGGATCTAATGGAACTGTCTGCAAAAGTCTGAGAGAGAGAGAGAGAGATTCAGAGAGAGATTCTTTACCTGTGATAAGCACAATATGACACCATTTTTGTCATTGGTTTCCCATTTTTTTCCAAGGAATGCAACTGCAATTCAAAAGCCATACATCACATTATGAAATAAACTCCAACTGACTGGATAGGCATGGATGTGTACTTTCAAGCCTATGTGACCAACGCACTTATGCTGATTTCACTAAAGCACTTTTCAAATAAGAAACCAAACATTTGACATGAGGGGACAAAGCAAAACGCAGGCAGCTGATTCAGGTTCATGTCAACCAAATATAGAGCCATAGAAGTAGTATTGAAATGATAGGAATCCATCATTCACAATGTTGTTTTTTCCGTGAGTAGCGTAATGGTCCCGAGAAAGAATATGGTATTTAAAGGAATGTAGTCAGTACTGGCAGTCTCCAGTTCCCAATCTTTGCAAAACTACACTTCTTCAAGGTTTGGCTATGGATGTACCCTTTTTGGCCTTGAGAATGGTGGAAATATAGAAGTTTTTCCCTTTCTTCTTCGTATACACGTGTCTACATAGGTTAATGGATTTAGATATCGAAGAAAGTTTCCTGCCAATCCAACAGTTTCCCTGTTTCTGTTGTCAAATATGCATTCCCACATGCATCTACGAGCATGTGATGCATAACTTTTTGTGGGTATCTGGAGGAGCATCGCCATGTGGCACTTACCTCCGTAATCATGAGCTCCTCACATTATGCAAGCACCTCCATATGAGGAACTCCACGAAATCCTCCATGGTGCCCTCCATGGATTTTTGAGCCTAGCGACTCTTCACAAGACCCTAGGCCAGGAGCAGAGCTTAGATACCTCGATTGGGACCATAGGAGGTATGTGGCACGGAGGCTTGAGCAACGGGACTTGTCAGGGCTTGCCTATCACCCCTAATTCTATCCACAAGGAAAGCCTCGCGTGACCGGTCATAGAGAGAGAGGGGGCATCAACCAACCACCTTCATCATTACTATACCTACGCTCATTACAACCACGACCACAACCATACTTGTCACAACCAACCTGACACCCTCTCCATCCTTCTGGCCCTCCATGCCCTGGCCTGCCCATCCCTCTGGCATGTCCATCCCAGAGACCCCATATAAGGAAGGTTGATACACCAACATAGGCACACAACATCCAATACCTAATACTCTCTCCGGTGGTCCTGAGCACTGTTGAAGTGAGAAAAGATACCAATAATACGCGTGTGCATTTTTTTTTTTGTGTTACTAGTGTTGCGCCCGTTTGGTGCACGGCATAAAAAAAATCACAAGTCTTCAACATGCTAGAAATATCAAGAGGAGAAGAGCTATCTGTGAGCCATGCCCAAAGCCCAAGTAATGATATTAAAGCAGGAAACATGATGTAATAGGGATCAAAACACGACGGAAAAAAACCATATACTAACCTCCATACGGTACCCAGCCCTTGATGCACACATTGCATGGTAATAAGTGGAACACTTGGAACACTGTGTGCAGGAACCATGAATTTGCTTACAGATTACACAGATCTGACATTCAAAGAAACAAGATACAGTTAGGCTCCTGTTCCCCCATTGAATGATACATTTAACACATGACCACTACGCATTATCATGCTGTCAATTAAAACTAAAGCGAGTCATTAAGGATCCAAAGCTTTTCATGGTTATCAAATGCTTTATCCTGGATCAATTCTGGTAGCCGAATAACTACAAAATAAAACTCAGAATAAACCTCATTGATCACAGCACCGCAGCTTGATGCTATCATATTATTTCCCAAAAATATTTCACACGTAAAAGATTTGTGCAACTCTATGACACTGTATCCTTTACAAGCATCTTTAGTGAAAAATATTAATACCTGTATGGTCATCAAATCAGAATGGACGAGAAAGGTCTTTCTAATTGGCACTTTCAAATTACATAGATCACAAAGGTGTTCCGGTACCAGTAGGCTATACTAGAATAAATACTCCAATAGATGCATAAACTTGCCAATTTTAAACATATAAAAAGGTAAAAAGAAGAAGAGTATTGAAGAAGCTAAACGAAGGTTCATTAAATAAGTAAACAAGTATACCTTTACAAAAGAGTGTGATGGAATTCTCAAGATTCCAACGGCAGGCTCCATCTTTTCATCACTTGAGAAAGCAACTTCAGGTTGAAACCAAGCACAAGTAACATGAACCCAAAGCGACTCAACATCCGTAGGTTTCAGAGCACCCCCTTTAAAAGAAAACTATCCATTATCAGATAAGGGAAAACAATTTACAGAACTTAACATGTACTTCTAACTCCTGAACGGACAGTAACCATCATTGGGGACCACTGCCGGCACCAATATCGCAGAACTGATTAAGAGGAATTGGGACCTATGCATGGCCCTAGTATAGTGAGATTAATTCCCGCAAACATGGTTCCTTCTTTCTTACTTTCAAAGTAATTTGTACTTAAGAGGTAATTTCAGCTTCGACTATACCCCAAACCACCACACACAAAATTATCAAAACTTTGACAAAGGCCAAATACAGAACTGTAAAGTGACAGGAAATAACAAACCAAGGATGAAGACTAAGGAGGTTGCGCTAACTGGACAACTTATCCTCCAGACAGCACTTTGCAACCACAAAGTACTCAATAGTAAGTTCCACATTAAGCTACTAAAGAAAGCATGACTTCTGTTTCTGTAGGGAAAGTTTCTGATGGTTTCTCTAATGGGAGCTGGAACAAAAGGAGAAGAAACACCAATTAAACATTCATGACTCGTGAGATTCAATTCAGTCTAGGACCATGCCTTTTACAGGACAGAGGCAACATTCCCGTTTGATATTAGGTGTCTCGCATGCTCGGCAAACCCATGAAGTGAAATCTTTAACATTTCTTGCTCCATAGCATTCTTGGTGGACAGCTATTTGGCATCTGACAGAAAATAACAAAACAAAATATCAGCAGTAGATTTCATGTGCTCAAAGTACTATAATTTAGTATGACGTCTAGGCAACAAGCTATGTTGCCTTCAATTGTCAGAAACTCTTGCACAATGTCAAACTAATGATGTGAAGGCAATGTTTAAAACACGTGTACAACTTGTACATTATTCAGAACCTATAGTGCACAGATATCTATACAGGGAATAGAGTTGCTGCAAGGGCAATCTCCTGATGTTTTCCCAAGAAATGGTCCTAGGGTCAACATAATCTTGAAACATCTCATTCGCAGTCAGTTCTCAAGAGTGAAAATGCTAGCAGAAGGCCATCATGAGATCATTCAAAAAAGCAGAATAGAGTGCATTTACATTTCACGACCTCGGCCAGTAATATGGGCTTCCAACAACTGGCCTTCAATTCTTGCGTATGAGTAATTTTTCACCAGGTTTCGCGGTGTATTTAGAACAAGAGATTATGGACAAAACCTGTTGCATATGATGATTTTATTGTAGTCCCAATCTTCAACCCATCTACAGACAGCACACCGTTCTGTTGTCCACTTGGCGTAGACAGGCTCATAGTTTTCTGAAATATAAAAATAATACTAAGTCCTGAGACCATAATGCAGACAAATGTACCAGATTACCAGGCTGCAAAACTACATGCTTAGATGTCAGCATACCTCGCAAAAAATTAAGCAACTTCTGCTTCCGTGCTTTCATCGAAGGGCGTTTTAGAGAAGTAACAGAAACAACAGTACGTGCATGATACTCTGCCATCTGCAACATCTGCGAAACCAAATGAAATTTTATTAGAGTAGATGCATCTTTCTTGTAAGAAGGGGCCAAACACGGCCCAGATCCATATAGAGAGGCATCGTTCACCAATAATATGAGAATTAAGATCATACGACACTCAGATACATACCCGTACCCAAGTCCATGTAACATGGCATAGATCATAGATTCCTATACCACACGATAGATGTTAAAGCATCCAACTCAAAACCAATTGGCAATACTAGTTTTGGAGGTATTAATTAACTAATGTAGGACAAACTCTAACAATAGACAAACAAAATCAAGTGTTACAAAACAACTAACCGCCTCCAAAACCCCCCAAATAAGAAACTGGATTTGAACAACAGGTTTGATTGGTAAGATATTTTACTGAAGTTGAAGCAATTCTTCTTTACCAAGAGTTCATGCAGTCAGAGAGAAATGCATGCACAGCAGCACAAGCATATGTGTTCAAAGTAATACAGATGAATGCAGGTCCAGGAGAAGGAAACATAATACGCAGGAAGCAACAAAATCAATATCAAGTACATACCCATTGTTCCAGTGGTAACATGGAATCTTTCACCCTGACGCTAGTCTTCCAATTTTTCCATTTCGAACCTGTATGTCGCTCCCATTCACTAAGTGCCTGCTTCTCATTCCCACAATACCCACAATTGCAGATAACTCTGCCACAGGAGGCAAAAAAATATAGAAAGGGAGTTGAATTCACATTTAAAGACAATCAGAATAGACAAATGAGGAGTCAAAACGAACAGAATTTCAGCTCAGAAATCAGATTACGTCAACAAAATTTCAAGTTGACTTCTCTGTATTCATGGAAGGATAACATAACATAACATGTCATTCACTGTAACAATAACTCAAGGACACAGGAGAAAGAAAGGAAAATAATTTCTCAATCTCATGTCATGGTGTTTGTGCATTCCAGGAAGCCTTCAAAACTAGAAAAATCAAAAGAAATAATGACAAAATCCTGGACTTTTCAATCGCATTGTTTCCTGCATATTACTCTTTAGTAGTAGATCAGTTCATTCAATTGCATTATCGTTCTCACATGCTCTGTTGTTTAGTCATGCTCTGTTGTTTAGTCCGTCGGACATTGCCCTAAATCCTTATTCCCTAAGAACCTTTTAAGGGAATAATATTAGACACTGAAGGCACGGAGTATCCAAGCACCTAAAACTCAAGCAACATGTATATGTATGGATGCTTACAAATGGAGGCTAGGAAAATATACGCCTTCCACACCCGAGCAGACTACTGTAACCTTGTCAGGCAGCACATTCTTTTTGTTATCTCTGCACAAATAAATAAAATTAAAAGATTTGCCGGAGTAAAACCTTTAATTTCATTCCCAATACCCATAAGAAGTTGCCCGCAATAGATGGCTTACTTGACTTTAGGTTGCCAGTCTTCTGAATCTGATAGTTCAAAATTGAACTTAGCTCTGCATTCAGGGCAGTAATAATCAGCGGCTCCCAGATCCTGGCAAACACATGTAACTTAGTTATCCATGATGCACTAAAGACCAAAAAGAAAATTAAAATTGTACTAGAGCATGCATGAGCATACCTTCGAAAAATTGCTAGACATTTTGTCACATGCTGCATGAACCCAGACTTTACAACTCCCACAGCGTACCTAATTCAGTGAAGAACAAAAAATAATAAATACATCTATCCAGAAAGAAGAAAAAAAAAAAAACTAATCTTTTATGCATCATCTATAATGAAAAGTAATCATAAATCAGTTTATGCATCATATATACTGAAAAGTAATCATAAATCAGTTTACGCATCCTCTATACTGAAAAGTAATCATAAATCATTTCGGATTGTATGCCTCACCCAACTGCCTGTGTCCAAATGATTTCTAATCTTCTTGCATATCCCACATGAATGTTTATTTTTCTTTAACTGCAATAAAATTTCAAAGAATAGTCAACCATACAAATTCAGAATTTGAATTCTTCGAACATTTTGGAAATAGAATACGACAATGAAAACACCCCGGCACGAGATACAAACCCTAGCACAGGAATCACATAGACGACATCCAGGAATTGAAGCCTTCATTTCATTGGAAATTTTATGTAGAAGACTCGATCCACAGCCTTCACAAGACCATTCCTCTTTCCTTTTAAACACATTCTGCGCAAGGAAAACAAAATTACTCAACCCTATTACAGAAGGGATGAAGTTTGGTTCATAACAGAAAGTAATGACATACAAAAATTGAATACCAAAATTAGAGAAAACATAACCACCCATCCATGCCCAAGATCCAATACCAGAGCTATATATACATCTATAACACACGCGAAAGCGTAAAACGATATTCTGCAGTCATTGATGTGCTCCTGAAGCTAGTCGAATGTTAAGGAAGAGAAAAATGAAGCATGAATTTCAAAATTACTAGCCTGTTTGTGGGTCTTGCATTCCTGCTCCTGATTTGAATCAGTAGCTTCCAGGACCCCTCCACGAACAGATTCCAAAAAATCTAGATTCCCAGCCGCCATATTAATTTCCACCATTAACATCTCAGTGAAGCCATGTTCCGCCAAAAATGCCTCTTCTATTGCAGACCGAAGATCACTGGGCTTGCTATCATTCAAGTCGGTCTGCCCCTGAAACCTGAACCAATCAATGTGTTAAGCACAAATTACAAACCACACAAATAGGAGGACAACAAAACTATCAATAACACACCTGTCAACGTTATCAATGAAGGGGAATATCATTCCACGTTTAACCCAAGCATAATCCTGCTTGTCATAATTTACGAACAGCATCAATAAATGAAGACACTATAGTTAAACATTAAATACATGATTAGTTAAGTAATTAGCAACTAAGTTTGGGAGAGAGGTGTATACCCTTTGTGTTCCATTTCCAGCGTAACCAAAGAACATCACACAAACAGCACCGTCAACCCGAAAACTCAGAACTTGCTGTGGAGCTTGTGTTGTAGGATCAAGAACAATAGCTGGCCACGCGGGATAGTTCCTCCCTGACTGGGCCCAAACTATATCACCACAACCAAACTCATCATCCAGCCCAAACAACAACCACCCACTTTTCCTCTTACCCTCCTCCTCCTTTATCAATCCACCAATGCCATTAAAACCTATTACCGGTTCCTCCACCTCGCCAACTCGGGACTTTCCCGTTTCCCTCACTTGCTCACGGCGTGATGAAGTTAGTGCACTATGCGAACTATAACCATTCCTGCTAAAGTTATTAAAATTCTTTGGCCTCTCATACTCCCCTAACCAAGGTGGCACTTTAAGACACCGATAACTAACTTTATCTTCACTACGTTCTCTATTACTATTACGTACTTGACCGCGAATCCCAGGGGTTTTGAAGCTAAATTTCTCCTTTACCGGTTTAAACTCAGGCTCCAAGCATGAATCTAATGCACTAGGTTTACTACTACTGCTACTACTAGTCTTCTCTTTCTTCCAATTATCAAGAACTGAATCATTAAACCTAGACGGAAGTACCTGAACCCGACCCCGCGTCGTCTTCACGAGTGGCGGCCGTGAGGCAGCCTCCGCCGGTACCGGATTATTAGTCCCCTCCTTAATCTTCGGTTTCGACTCCACCTCATCTCCCGTGCACCAGGAACCACCAAAACCCAATTTCCGCTGCAGGCCGTAGCCGCTGAAGGGAATTACACCGGCGGCGACCTCTCCGAGCAGATGCAGAGGGTAATAGCCATTCAGTTTTCGCTTCTTCTTGGCTGAACTCTCGTCGTCTTCACCGTTGGAATCACCGACTCTGCTGCATCGCTTTAGAGTCGGCATTGCCGTTTTCAAGTTGCGCTTGATTATCATCGCGTAGATTGGCTACCACTGAATCCCAATTCCCCAATATCAAAAACCCCCCACAACCCAATTCCCAAAATCTCAAGCCCTAATTTTTGGGACAGACTGAACCAACCGATAGAGAAACAGAGAGAGAGGATTATTGCAGAGGAAGATTGGAATTGAGAATCGAAATTGCGAATAACATAATCAGAGGGAGAGAGAATTGAGCAGGAAAATCTTATCTTTACCGATCGAAAGGATCGAGAAAATCACTCGCAGAGGTTTTTCTTCTGAATAGGGGATCTCTGCGCGAGGAAGTTCCAACTGCTCTTGAGATACATATAAAAAAGGGATTATAATAACGACTACATATATTAAGTTCCGCTAATACTCAACGTGAAATTGTAGCAAAATTTTTTGGTAAGGTTTGTATGTATATATGTATGTATAGGTCTGTGTGTGAGGGCGCTGAAAGTTAAGAGAGAGAGAGAGAGAGAGAGAGAGAGAGAGAGAGAGGGTCTTAGAGGTCGGCGTTATGATTTGCAATTGTGCATTGGGATTTGGGGGGGGGGGGGAACTTGTGGTTGACGTGGTTGTTGAATTTCTGCGAAGTTAAGACCATCATGGGCTTTGGGTTTGTTTCTTTAACCAGAGACAGCGACGGTGAGAGAGAAACTTGCAGTGGATGATGATCGAAAAAAGAAACAACTTTGCAGCGCAATGGAGCCAAATTTTGAATTTTGATTTTGCTAATTTAAATGGGTTCTCTGTTCTAATAATGTTTGTAATTTAATTCGATACCCAGTTCGTTTAATTTGTGTAGTAAGTAACATTTTTCGTGGTGTAGTAGTCTCATGTGGAGAATTTTCAATATTTATGGTTTGATTACTTAATAATGGGCCTGTGAATGAGGTCCAAAGACGTTCTGCAATCACGTGAAGTGCATATTACTTAAATGAAAATGTTTTTTTTTTTAATTTTTATATATCAAGTTTAGATTTTTATTTTTTTCCGGTTGGTTTCGTAGCATTTGGTTAATGTATTGATGGTGCGTTTGAATGGGTTTTCTTCTACAATGGACGCCGGTGGTGAATGGTGATGATATATGTAGGGGTTTCCATGTCAGACATGGTGGGTTTGAGTTAAAGAAGACGATGGCTGGCTGGCTGGCTGGCTTGGGAGAAATTTTTAGATAGGTGAAGAAATTTGTCTGACCAAAAATCGTGTGCGTGTTTTCAGTGCCGAACGGGTACCACGTTACCCGTTACCGGCCCGGTATACAAATGTTTTTCGTCAAAGAGGGAGGAGAACTGCAGCTCAGATAGGGAGGGGGGCCAAAAACAAGTGAGTGTGTGCCGGCCTAGGTAGATTTTTAAATTAAAAATAGTTATTTGCGAGAGTTTACGGATTTTCTGTTGTTGAAGAGGAGCATCGGCCTGCAATCATGGGGGAATAATAAGAATTTTCTAGTACCGTAATTCAGGTTTCAGGTGAATTTTCATTTTGGCTTTTGTTTTGCCATTTGTTAAATAAATTTCATTTGTAAAATTGATTTTGTTGGGTACCTCTGGAGATCATCGTCTCTGTTTAATTCGTACACCATGTTGATTTTCTGTTCGTCACCTCGCTTCCAGACCATGAGAGAGAGAGAGAGAGAGAGAGAGAGAGAGAGAGAGAGAGAGATGGGTCCTCTTAATATGATATGATTTTATTTTATTTTATCATTTTATTTGTTGTATGATTTTATTTGTTGACTAATAATTTGTCTTTTTTACGTTTGTGGTGCGTTGGTGTTACAAACAGATCCTCTATACACGAAGAAAATGAAAAAAGTCAAAAGGGTTTTTGGTTGGAAGAAGATGACGCTGTCAAATTGATGGAATTTTGGTTGTTTTACAGATCCAATGGACGATAACAAGTTTTGAACGTGATCGGCGAGTTCAAATGACTAAGAATACGATGATGTCTTCTGTCTTTCGGGTTAACAGCTGAAATGAGGCAACTCGGTGTCGTGATGGCAATAACAACCGGTGGCGGCGGTGGTCTAAAATGGGTTTAATAAATGGAGTAATTGTTCTATGGTCTTGGGGCGTGGCGGTGCCCCAACACCCTTGTTCATTACAAATTCTCATGGGCTAGTACAATGCGTTGTGGAAAAGGGTGTTGAGACACCACGTGACGATGACCAAAAATCATAGAATAATTGGTCGTTTAAATGACTTTGGTTGGCTACAGATGGAAGATGAGAGAGGAGAGATCCATAGCCTTTCACGTTCCTCTAATCCTCTCTATTTCTCCCAGCAGAAAAAGAGAAGAAAAGAAAAAATGTTTCATCTCCCCAGCAGATTCTTCCTTGACTTTGCAGATTGTTGTGGAGGAATCTAAGCCTGAACTGGGCTTTTCTAGTTATGTGTGTGTGTGTGTGTGTGTGTGAGAGAGAGAGAGAGAGGCAGCTTTATCAGTGTATGCTAGTACTAAAACACTTCGATCATGTGAAACTTGCGAGTGCTTTCCCAACAAAGGAATAAGAGACAGATAGAAGAACCATGGGGTGGTAGTTCAAGTGGCCGGCGTAGCTGGGTTAAAACCCTCCTTCCATCCCACCAGTCCTGAGTTCGAGTTGACTCGGGACCAGTTCGTTGGGTTGCGGGGGCCTCATGTCCACTTGCATTCCGGTGATTGGTCCCGCAAAGTGGTGCCATGCAAATATTTCCTCCCAGCCGGGTCAGCTATGCCTCAAATCCAGACAATCCAGGGCGGGTGGGGTCAACTCCGCAAGTTGCCCCAGCCCTCCATTTGGCTTAGCAAATTAGCAAGTTATTGGGTAGCAATACCATGGTAGCTATAAGGAGTTCATAACAATTACTATCAACTACAAATTTTGACTTCTTTTATTACATAAACACTATATACAACCCCATTGGGACAATTTTTTGATTTACACAGATTAATACATAACATAAAAGATGAACTAATTTGCAGGTGTTGGTGGGGTCCCGTCTTATTCTGCAAAACCTGTTTTAACCTTCTCCTAACTTCCTGCCAGGCCTGCATTTCTGCTATGCTAATCTCATTCAACACTTGCATTTGGTTCCTTCTTTCCTACGTTTCTTCACATCACACGGCCAGCGTTTGACAATTCTTAATTCTTCGAAACGTCAGATTCTTCTGTCTTCGCAAACCTTCCGCGAATCCTAGGCTGAGTATCAGCCAGAGCCTTCCTGCAAGCATACTGAAGTAACACCTGCCGTAAGCATATTGGCCACAAGAAACCGCACACAGAATCCTCTGTCCCAAAAAAATATCTATCCCAAGGTCTCAATGCACTATCGACTGGACGAATGTTGAGGCATACCGCTACCCATCATGAGCCTTTCCGTGGTGATGGCCGTTGGTACGTTAGTCAAAACATGGGGAAGCAAAAGAACATTTAGTTATAAGTTACCTTGATTTTCCTGCCAAAATTCCTCTTAGACTTCTTGTTTCTGTATCTGGAAAGTTTTTGCTGGCGGTCTTCCGTGGTGCAGTTGCTGAAAATTTGCGGCGGCCCACGAGGAGAATGGATGAGGCTCACATGACCATTACCAAGAGTCTGTCACAAAAACTCAATATCAATGAACCAAGCCACATTCCCAAAAAAAAAAAAAAGAAAGAAAAAAGAAAGAAAAAGGAACCAAGCCCATCCTGATGAAATGGCTAGAAACATCTAAACATTTCTCAGTTCATTTACTTCACCAAAAAACTAATAAAGGCTAGGGTTCAATTGAGAATATAAATTACTTATCAAAAAAAAATTTAATTGCATGGACCTGGGGTGTCATGACAGACGAACAGAGTGAGCCCTTACTTTCTAGGCATCGCCTAATATGTAGGCTTAGCTGCGTAGTCATATGTATATATATACAACATATGTTGATTGGCTGGACAAGACATGAGATGGGATCACGAATCCAGTGGAACTGCATTTCCAATGTTCTCAGATGTAACAACAATTCTGTGAACCACGGATATACAATATCGTGTAGGTGTGGTATAGTAATACACTCACTATTAATCGGTAGGAGAAGTGGAGAACTCATCCTGTGGGATAATGAATCGCCTCATTTTTAGTTTAATCATTGAAACATGTGCTCAAATTTCTCAGGAAACCAATTAATAGGCGCCAATTGTAAACAAACCCGAGATACATAGACAAAAGGAAATTGACGTGGGTGAGAAGCAACGTGAGAGAGAGTAAATTGACCTTCATGTCACCTTCACTGAACGACCTTCTCATCCCATAAACATCACCAAGATCCATTCCGTGAAAATCCAGAAAATCTGGCCTCGCTGATGAACCGTGCATCCAGTCCATTGAGCTTAAACTTTCCAAGCTGACACTCTTCGGGAATGATCCTGCAGTTAACGACTTGTTATCTGCAGCAGGGTTTTCAACTGTCCCCAAAGCAGGAATCTTGATATCCAACACATCAGAGAGAGGTGTTTCAATAGAGTCTTTTGCCAAGATATCTTTCTTGCATTCATAGAAAACCTCACTCAAAAGCTGCTCACTTTCAATTGATTCAATGTCCGCAACCTTGAGTGATTCGGGAGATATAATATTATCCCCACACGAGATCATTGAAATGGCAGCTGTCATGGGATCAAAGCCCACTTCTGGTTCTTCAATAATAGCTTCAGGAGCTTTGAATAGATCCCCTTCTACCCCCAAGTCATACTCTGATATGGTGGAGGTCTGAACCTGGTTTCCCTACAATAGAAGCAAAATATTAACAGATTCCAAGAGGTACATAACATGTGCTCAGTCAGTACCGACAAGGCACAAAATGATGACATTGGAAAACAACTGGGACAACACTAGATATTAACTGGGTCAACACAAGGGAAATTCGAAAGTAAAAGAGCCATTGTCTTCAAATTACAACAAAGTTGAAGCAGCTGTCATATAATATGCACCAGGTCAAGGCTGTTTCCAATGAGAAATTTCAATTACTTGGCCTTCTCAAGAAATCTATATCGACAAACGGCATATGTTGGAAGATAGGGGATTGTATATGGCAACCATTGATTGATGGTTTAAGAAAGTTTCAAATAAAATAAAGCACGAAATTTACTAGCCCCTTTGGTATGGTCAGTGTGCATATAAACCCCTTGAGGTGAGCACATATGCACATAGCTCCCTATGATTCTGAACTAAAGTGCACAGTCACAATTCATGTTCAAATTAGAGGTGCAACTCTGCATAGGCAGTCAGAAGACCACAAGGAGTAGTGTGCTTATGTTTGAACTTCTTGATGGATATGTGTACATTTAGCAAAGCACAAGGGGATAAAGTAATTTTTCCCTAAAATTTATCCAGGAGGGGAAAAAGACATGGTAGAACTGTTTTTAAAGTTGAGATTGGAGCTGTCAACAAATTCTCCACACTCCAAACTCAACACAAAGTCAATTACTCAAACCAACAAATAACCCCACTACTCTATCGAAGAGACTTTTTACATTGGATTCACGGAATCTCGTTTCCCTTCTTTCTGATTAAAGGAAACATGCTTCAGTAGGTGCTCAAAGAGTGTAAAGAGAATTTCACATATAAACTCTAGGTAGCAAGAAATTTGTACGTTCGCTACAAGATCACAATTTCATGGTTTCTCACATATTCAATTGAAATAGGTCAATCATTAAGAGGGTGCAATCATTTATACACATCGTCACAGTGAAGAATTTTAACTTTTGAATCAGAGTATTTTTTGATAATATGCCTAAGCAATGATACAGGAGAAACAGATTGTCCAATGCACAGCAACAAGTAAATCAAAGATATAGCAGGAATATAATTCGAATTAGACTGGAAAGATCAAAAGTAAAAACCAGAACACCCCTGAAGATTTGGACCAGCAGTAAAACAGCAGCGAAGAGTTAAAATGAATTGATACATGAGAAGAAGAAAAAATCACTATCCGTGACATAATTGCATCCCCAAATGTTCACTAAAAGCCAATAACTAAAATGAGTTTGACTCCAGTAAGCGACAGACAACTGTTAGCCTAAGCATGATATTAAAATTTAAGCATCAACATTAAGCTTACAGGAAAAGAGGAAATTTATATATAATATAACATGCTCATCACGTGGTCAAACTCTCTTCCGTAAGTGGACCAAACAGATGCAAGTACGGGTTGGCCGTAAGTTCTAAGTTCTAACTAATGATTTGTGGTATGTTGTAAGCCTGTAATACAATATCAAAGTGTTGACAATCAATTCTTCTAAGGAAAATTAATTATTTGTCTATATTCTAAAGAAACAAGAAACCCCAAGAAAGACTAAACAGAAACCGAGTAGAGAAAACTAGCTATATTCCAAGGAAGTCTGACAAAAAATATAGCAAAATCAGGAAAATTGATTGTTAAATATTTCCGATAATCAATCCCTAAAAAAACTTTGGACGAGAAGTTGAGCGAACAATAAAAGTGGTAACAGCGTTTTGCGACGCAAATATGACCACTCAACTGACACAAAAGAAAACTTGTAAAAGAATTCATAATCAAAAGGCAGCACTCCCAAAAGGTTTTCCAGATGCTGGACATTTCTAATCAAGGATTTGCTGGCTGAGATGCCAATACTGTTTAGCAGGCCCTAATTCCCCTCTATGCAACTGAAATTCAACCCAAATATACTAGAAATGAAATCTTCTTTTCTATTTTCCAAGAAACACACCGACTTCAATGAAAGCAGGATCAACTGCAATTCTGCAAGTTCTCCAAAGGGTATTTTCTATTTCTCATAATTGATACTAGTTATAAAACGAAAACGAAAAGGAAAAGACATAGGCCACAACAATAAAAGGTGATTCTGAGCCACACAAAAAAAAAAAAAGAGCAATAAAAGGTGACATTAGCTTTAGCTTTTCTCTAATCAATGGGGTGGAAAGTGAACCATTAACTGCAAATCACTATGGATTGGGATGGAGAAACAAGCCCATGTCTTTTTATATGACTTTTCCATCGTAGAGATGAGAAAGCAGTATACAACACGGAACTATCTACTTGTTTCCAGATCTAGCAGGTAAAGAAAAACCTTAACTTTTCTCTAGTTGATTTCCAAATACATGCAGGCAAAAAGAAAGAAAGAAAAAAATAATAATAAGATACATAGAAATATGGAGAGAGACACAGTAATATCTTTCCCCTTCGTCCTTTTTCCTTTCTTCTATATTGCTGGCGATCAAAACAAAATTACAAAGTCTACTTTTTGGGGGTATTTGTTAAACTTAGCAGAAGCGTAATAATTAAATTCTGCATTTGCTCAGCATCCAAACAAAGGCCCCTAAAATTAAGTCAAAAAGTCTCAGAGAAATGAAATTTCAGTATCAAAATTCAATTCGGAAGCGAAATTAGACGCAATTCAGCATCGAAAGAAAATCAAAACCCTAACCCTACCGAAATTAGACAGCAATAGGTAATCAAATCAATGCCTAAACTCTCATTCAAGCTAATCAAACTAATGTCGGTCGACCAAATCAACAGAACCAAAGAAAGTACAGAGATATAGATGAAATTAAAAAACAAATTGAGAGCGAGAGAGATTTCTCACCCTTGGGAGATTCGATTTGTGAGACCGACAAAAGTCTTCAAGTTGATTTACTTCTTGAGAGAAATTCTGAAAGTAAGGGAACATTAGCCCAGTTTCCGCATACATCATTCCTTCTGCTTCTCTCTCTCTTTCTCTACCGACAACAGATTGAGAATCAGGGGAAACTTCAATGGAGGAGAAGTCCTTTTTATAGCGACATGCAGAGCTAAAAGACAGAGTAGCAGAGTAGCAGGAACAGCCGTCATGTCATGTGGAGGATAGAAAAAGTAGGAGAGAGAGGGGTAAAAAAATTGCAACGGCTAGCTCTTGCGGTAGAACTTTTGGATGTCTCATACTGTATTTTGGGATCGATATATATTCTCATTTTCATTTAATAGATTAAGGACTGACATCCGATTTAAGGCCTACCCCGGGTCTCGTTGTTTTTTTATTTGAATCTTTTATTTTATTTGTCTCGCCCATTATACGATTTCGAGATAATTCAGGTTGATTGGATATCAATAACTATGATTTCAAACAGCATTTTTTGTCGAAACGAAACACTCAAAGAAACTGTTGTAGGTGAATTTTTTTCTACAAAATTGTAAGCTAAATGGCTGCCACTCAAATTGTTACCAATGTCCGATCAACATGAATTTTTACGTGGAGTATATATATTTGACGAGACAAACATAACGAACGATTCGTATCAAACAACGGGATCCGAGGTGGGAGTGTATCTATGTTCACCACCATACCGGATGGTTTCAGAGTATATGTATTTAGAACTGGTCAATGCATGCATGTAAAATACATTTATGGGATTCACGTGCATCGAACAATTCTAGACACATGTATATTTAAATCTGTGTTTATATACCCATGTCACAAGCAGTATTTATATTCGAAATTTATTGTCGCAATGGGAAAAAAAGTAGAAGGTCCAAATTATTTCTGTTGAAAAACTCTATTAACCCCACTAGTTTTCCGGCGCCTTATACGTTAAACATGAAATTGGTAGTGCGGCAATGAGGATTGCAAGATAATTTTAAATGATCAATAGGTGCTTGAGTTAATCTAGTACTTAATCGAGCACTATTAATCTCTCTCTCTCTCTCTCTCTCTCTCTCTCTCTCTCTCTCTCTCTCTCTCTCTCTCTCTCTCTCTCTCTGCTCATTAGATAAGTGAAGGCATAAATGTAAAGGAAAAAAAAAACGTGTCGTTGGCGTGCATGCTTTTTGTCTTCGTTATTTCATTTTTTAGTAGGCGTGGCTTACTGAAATTACTTTGGTTCTTTTTCAAAATTGAATCAGTGTAGTTAGATCGACACGTACTATAACTGCACCATCCGTCGTGGTCTCCAAGTAAAAGAGAGGGGCAGGGGAGGTAAAGAGATTAGATGAGTGAAGGCTGGATTGCATAAATAGAACATTAGATAAGTGAAGGCATAAATGTAAAGGAAAAACACAATCTAGCACTATTAATCTCTCTCTCTCTCTCTCCGCTCATTAGATAAGTGAAGCATAAATGTAAAGGAAAAATCAAAAACGTGTCGTTGGCGTGCATGCTCTTTGTCTTCGTTATTTCATTTTTTAGTAGGCGTGGCTTACTGAAATTACTTTGGTTCTTTTTCAAAATTGAATCGGTGTAGTTAGATCGACATGTACTATAACTGCACCATTCGTCGTGCTCTCCAAGTAAAAGAGAGGGGCAGGGGATGTAAAGAGATTAGATGAGTGAAGGCTGGATTGCATAAATAGAACATTAGATAAGTGAAGGCATAAGTATATAGGAAAAACATAATCTAGCACTATTAATGTCTCTCTCTCTCTCTCTCTCTCTCTCTCTCTCTTAGCTCATTAGATAAGTGAAGGCATAAATGTAAAGGAAAAACAAAAACGTGTCGTTGGCGTGCATGCTCTTTGTCTTCGTTATTTCATTTTTTAGTAGGCGCGGCTTACTGAAATTACTTTGGTTATTTTTCAAAATTGAATCGGTGTAGTTAGATCGACACGTACTATAACTGCACCATCCATCGTGGTCTCCAAGTAAAAGAGAGGGGCAGCGGATGTAAAGAGATTAGATGAGTGAAGGCTGGATTGCATAAATAGAACATTAGATAAGTGAAGGCATAAATGTAAAGGAAAAACAACAATGCGTCATTAACGTGTCGTTGGCGAGCATTCTCTTTTTCTTCATTATTTCATTTTTTAGTAGGCGTGGCTTTACTGAAATTACTTTAGTTCTTTTTCAAAATTGAATCGGTATAGTTTGAACGACACGTACTCCAACTGCACCATCGTTGTGGTCTCAAAGTAAAAGAGATGGGGAGGGGATGTAAAGAGATTAGACAAGTGAAGGCTGGATTGCATAAATAGAACATTAGATAAGTGAAGGCTTGTGTGAGAAGGAAAAACAACAACACCGACACATTTTATTTTTTTTTGGAACGGTAACAACGACACTTGTTATCATTATATATTGTGCGTTCTCTCAGTCTTTATTTTAGTGATTCGTGGCTTTTGATTCTTTTTAAATTGACCCGTGTAATTACACACTCTAGTAGCTCCATCCGTCGTGGTCGATCCAAGTAAATGATTTGAATTATGTATTTTTTAGGATTCGTTGAGTGTAAACACTTTGATCTAATGATTTTATTCATTTAATTTTGTTAAATTTGTCTTAAAGAGAACAAGAATATATTAATGTGAAGATATACTAATAATTCTCCAAGACTATTATGAGTTAGTTTTACATCTACATTTTTTCCTTCTAAATTTATTAGTTTTAGAACATTTAAGTCCTTCACTTTCTTGGATTCTCTATGTGTAATTCTTCGTAAAATTAAGAGTCCGACTATACGCAAAGTTGGGTTGTGCACAGAGGGCATGTCTGAGTCACTTTGGGATCCAAATCCTTTATTAATTTTAAAATATTTTTTTAAGTGGCGTTGAAACAAATCAGCTCAATCGAGTTAATATGTTCCTAATCCAAATTTCCAATTTTTCATTCAAAATTCAAGAGATCATGAATGAAAGTTAGATAATTGGATCAACAACTTACAGTTATCCAATTGGGTTGATTTTTATCGAGGTCAAATGAAATAATACTTTAAAACTAATGAACGGTACAAATCATTTGTGTGGGATCCACACAGCCTTATGTGCACAACCCATCTGAAAATTAAACACATTGATCTGATAATTTTTTTCAGTAAGTTCCGTTAGATTTGTGTGAAAATTAAACACATTGATCTAATTATAGTACGTAATAATTAGTAAATGAAAAATATTGGTCCTAGTTCTTATAATTTTGGGAGAGAGATTCTCTCTTCTTCTTCTTTAGACGTTCGAGAGTGTCTGGGTCAGCTTATGCATTTGGATCATCCATGCGAGAATTAGGAAATACACAATAAATTACTTTCTAGCAACCTTGCCCCAAGAATTGAAGCATAATCAATTGTGTGGGAGATAACCCACCAAGTAACCGGACTACGGCTGAATTTCCACTAAAAATATCGACTTTTCACTATAATCAGTGGGTGTTTCCGCTAAACGATATTTATAATAAATTTGAGGAAAATAACTTGTGAAAAAATACTGAAAATACCGTCGAAAATACTATAGTGAAAACTCAGCTTAGAAATTCTCTCTAGTCTCTTCCACTTGGCTCAAACTATTCAAATTCTCTTATTGCAATTTGGGATAAAAGGTGTTAACTCTTTGTCGTTTCTCCAGCCTCTAAATTTTGTCGTTTTCGAAAATTAGCGCATGTGTTGTGCGTGCCTGCGTGGTAATAACATGAAAGGTGTCAAAAAAAAATTAAACTATTTTAAATTATTTCGAAAATAAGATAATTGTGATTTATTGATTGGTAGAAAAGAACTTAAATCTCTTCTCTTTTGAAATTTTTTTTTGACTTGCATTTAAAAAACTTATTATAGTAGTAGCTCAAATTTGCGTTGAGGAATTATTCGCGCTAAGCATTCAATGAATACTATTTTGAACAAGTTGAATTTTTTTTCGTTTTATTCAAGAAAAAAGGGGAAGACTTTGAGGAATAAAATGGAATAGTAAAATCCATTAATGAGTCCCTTTTTAGATGTACAAATGAATAATTACAAGGTCAAATAGTTTTCAAATTGGAAAGAAATATACTCCACAGTATATGGGAGGAATATGGAGTTTGGTTGTAAAGCTAGTGGTGAAAAGGACCAAAAGGTTAAAAAGAATTTCAAAGGGGCTGCCCAATAAGCAAAGAGTTGAGTTTATACCCCACCTTTTTTCATGTCTAATATGGGAATAATTATTTAGTGGTCTTGGACCACCCAATAATTCTTCATAATATGGAATGTGCACTTTGGGGATATCTGATGAGACAAAATAAGTAATAGTACAACCTTAGAATTCCTAAATAGGAAACAATAAAGGGAATTAAGAGAAGGAAGTTGGTGATGGTCAATTCTTTTTTCTTTTTTTTTTTGAATAACTCAGGTGTCCGGATTAATTTTTGCGCAACTCGATTAAACTAGATTATAATGATTTCGGTCATTTTTTTTCCTTTTTCGGATTATCTAGAGACTAGACTAGAGGGAAATACCTTTTTTTACTTTTAAGAAAATTGTGGTCCATTTTTTTAAAATGATTTTTGGATCCCATTGTTGCGGAGAAACTGAAAATATATGAGAATTTGATCAAAAGTAGTATAAGAAACTTCAACAAATTCATATTGCGGGTACAAAAACTATAAGAGACCACGAATAGAGTCTACGGAGGATACTTTACGTGAATTAATATCCTCTTACGTCATGCAAAATGAAATCCACTACAGTCTCATTTGATATTTTGAACTGTTCATCTTGGAGGTGATTGGGCATCAGTATTTATTTGAATGAAACTCGTTTGTTTTAAAAGGAATGGATAATTAGAGTTTGCTCCTTCATTGCTTTTAAAAACGAATATAATTCGAAAATAATTTACCAATGTCCGATCAGACCGATTTCTTGCATGGATAAATTATGCATCGATGTAATCAAAATGAACATTTCATATTATCAAATGAGACCGTGGTGGGACTTATTACAGATCGCATGAAAAGGCCCTTATTGTTATTACAATAGGGTTTTTTTTTTTCTGCAATGGTTTCACCAAGTAAAGAAAGAGCAGCCAAATGTGAATGCAACCCGGTTGAGTTGAAGAGAAGGAAAGGACATACTTATTGTGATGAAATGAATCTGGTCACTTTTGGAAGCTTTGCATATTATCTCATATGACCTCTTTTTCTTATTCTTATGCCCATATTATGTGTGTTAGGAAAATGATTTTGTCTCCCACACTTTTGGTGTGCTTCTAACTCTCCAATGTTTGGCTTTAAGAAAATCAAGAATCTCTAGTACTTGTAACTCAATTCAAAATTCTGTTTCGGGTATTTTTTTTTAGGACAAGAGAGAAATATCATTGATAAGAGCAGGATACAAAGTACCAAAACAACCAACAACCAAGCAACACCAAACAGAATCAAAATATAACTAAACCATCCTGCTGAAATCCATCACCGGTGTCTAGATACCGAACAAAAAGAGTTAGAGCTCGCTTAGCTAGAACGTGGACTGCAATGTGAGGTTGCGGATCAAAAAGGCATCAAGATGGTGGCAATCAATCTTCCCTGCTATCTGCATGACAGCATTAAGATAGTTAGTAAAGATATATGCAACATTATAACCATTACTCTTTTTAAAGACCAACATATTGCTTCTTGGATAGCAAGAATTTATGTTTGAATTGAGTCGATGCCTGGAAAGAAGGCCATTCTTGGTATGGTCTAGGCTTCACTGCTACCTGCCCGGATGGCTCTGTGATTGCTCAAATTTCGGTTTCCTCTTATAGCAATTTTATGATTTTTCCCCTTATTGAATGGGAACCACTTTTATGGATAAATTTCACTGACACCCCTGAGATTTTTTTTAATGACGAACACACCCTCCATGTATGAGAAATAACTATAAACCGTCCCCTTGTGGTTTCAATGTTGATTTCAACGACACCTAACCAAGAACGATTTGACAAAAAATGTGACAAAATTAGCCAAAAAGTGGCTTAATTTTGACACACCCTTTGTGATAACAAAATAAGTAATAAAAAGCTCTCAATTATATTTTTTTTCAAAAGTAATAAACTTGTCCTTTCTGACCAAAATGATTATTTGAAAGTAAATAATAAAGGTCTACCAATAAATACTTTTTTATTATCAAAACGGCTCTTCCAATGGATAAAAAAATAGTCATTTTGATTCGAAATTAGTGAGAGTTGATAGTTTTTCATACTACTTTTTATTATCGGAAAGGGTGAATTTCTAGACATAAACCACTTTTGACTAATTCCATCACGTTTTTGACAGACAATCATCAATTCGGGGTATCAATGAAACACACATAGAAATCACAGGGGTTAATTGTTATTTCTCATACATGAAAGGAGTATCTGAAGGCGGCGGTGGATGGTTCTCGACAACAACGGAGCGACGCCGGCAGCGGCAGCAAGTAAGACCCCGGCGTTGGTGGAAGTTGGATGCAGATCTTTCTTCTCTGGAACCCGATCTTGTGTAGATTTGGGTTGATCGTTGCGTTGCTGCTATTTTCGTTGTTGTTGCTATTTTCGGTTTGTTTTTATTCTTGTTATTTGCTATTCCGATGTACCAAACAAAAAAGATAAAACTCAGGGGTTTGCCACTGAAATTTACCCCACTTTTATTGGGTTGTTGGAATTTAGAGGGATACCTGCATTAAAGAGATGTGGAAAGAAATGGGAAAACAGCTGGAGTGGGATTGTCTTGTAGTGCCCTGTCTATTTCTAGCCGAATTGCAAGTGCAATTGGAATTTGCTTTCAGCACATTGGGTCCCCCATGTTTCCCTAATTTGGCCCAAACTTGAAGGCACTTTTTTTTTTGGGTTGTATTCTTATGAATCCAGACAAAAACTATGATGGGAGAGAAAAGGGTTTGAGACTTGAGTGGTGTCTAACTAGTTGACATTGACACAAGAGGAGTGAAAATGCCAATTGGTAGTGACATGGCTTTTTGTATTTGTAATTTGTAAGGCCACATTTGGTTGGTTGAGTGCATGGAGTCCAGTTTACTATTTAAGATTCCAGAAATGGAACTATGCAAAGTTGAGTATTTTGGAAAGTGTTTAGGGAATGTCAATCTCAACATACTCATTATTTCTTATTCCAATTATGCTTCTAACTTTTGCTCCCATTCCAATCAAAAGAACAAACAAAGGTAATTCGTGTCCTACACGATTGGGTATGTGCACCTATCTACAGACTACACGTTTATAGATAACGTGCGCACAATGGCCGAGCCAGAATTTAGGGTCGGAGATGATGTTGTTTAATGAGAAACTGTTATTGTTGTATGTCTTTTTGTAAAAATATGACAAGAAAACTTAAATATACAGCCAGGCTTTGTCCTGAACTTTGCTTAAATATATATGATCCAAATCGTTCATTTTTTCAATCAATTGTATGAAAACTTAAATTATTTGGATACGGACAAGATTCCTACCAAACGAAAGCAAACAAGCAGCGATAAATGTATAATTATTTGATTAACAACCTATTTGTACCACAAATCACAAAAGCTCCAAATTCTGTAAACCGAAAAATCAGATTTAAAGCAAAATAAATAAATAAATTTAGAAATCGTCTTGCAATGACTTACATAAAGGATTTACAGTTGATGAACTTACTTCTTTTAGTTGAACACGCAGCGATTCACAATGGGTCGATGATTGAACTACGTTTTCCTCCTACCCCGTAGTACTTTCTACATGAATGAACCCAGATCTTCCCGTTTTGGAGTACAAAGTGCGATCTCCATCTCACTACGTGATCGCCATCCTCTCACGTGATCAGAGCACCCTTCATCTTCTTCGTCTCTCTCTGTCTCTCTCTCTCTCACTCTGTCTCTCTACGTCTCTCTCTCTCTTCGGTTCAGATGTTGGAAAGTGAGGAGAAAAAAAACCCTAAGTGTTAACTTATATACCAAAGGCATTATGGTATATTCATCACCAGTTAACGGGGGAGTTAACGCTGTGAACTTGTTTTTGGCGGGAGGGGGGTCTCCTTTACACAAACCCAAAAAGCAAGGGAGGCCAGTGATATTTCAGAAACCTCAGGGGAGGTTTGTGTTTGTGTCAGAAACCTCAGGGGAGGTGATGAGCCCCAAATATTGTACATATCCGGGCTCATCTAGCTCATTTAGTTCACACATGCACGCGTTTTAGTGCTTGGAATGATTGATGTTGCGCGAAGCGTGTTTTTGTAGTTTCAGGTTGAAACCAGGGAATAAAGCGCGCTTTGAAGGCTCCGGGATGAATCCCAAGGATCCGAGGGCCACGTGCCTCATGGCATGCCTCCACCGAG
>JAXBDA010000630.1:26786-65624 GCA_036023075.1 Gaultheria prostrata | reverse complement strand
TTCTTGACCATGAAAAGAGAGAGGACTCTTCTGATTTTGTTGTAAGTGGTAGTCAAAATGAGGCAGAACAGAAACCAACTGTAGAAGGCGATTTGCATGCAATGAAGCTTCCGGAATTGAAAGCACTAGCAAAATCTCGTGGCATGAAAGGGTTTTCGAGGCTCAGGAAGCACGAGCTGTTAGAGTTGTTAAGTGGTGCTTAAACCTGATTTTGTAATGCACAGAAGAGAATTCAAATTGAACTGATAAACTTCACATTCTGAGGAAGCCTCAAGTCTTTTGATGTGCATGTTTGCTGTAATCATACTTGTACACTTTTCATCAGTTCAGTTTTGGGATTGATGGTGTTTTTGTTGTTGTGAGTACCATTTTTGTGTGGCTGAGCGAATTTGCGAAGGTATCCTTCGGTTGAGGTAATTGAAACTTCTTCTCTTGTTCATAATTTGTCTGTCCGTCTCTCCTGCCCAGTTCACTTTTTGGAATGTCAATCCAAAGCTCTTGACCAGCTTTTCACTTCCCATGGAGGATTCTGTACAAAAGTAATAAAGAATAATAACAAAGAAACACAACTTTCCCATAACTTTTTCCAACTTCATCCAAGCCTGAACGGCTGAACGTACTTGCTTGTTTTGTTTCAAAATCTGTCGCTTTTTAAGATATCCATAATATTTACGTGGAAGTACATTGCAACCAAAGAAGAAAGTAGGTAAAAATAGAAGAGATCTTGTCACTTTCTTCTTTAAGAAAGAAACTACTAGGGACGTGTCTTAGAGCAATTTCCTATTTCGTAAACCACCAAGGATGATCGGAGTTGGCAAATGGTGGTTCGGCCCCAGAACTATTCCGAGAGGTGAGAACTAATCCGAGAGGTGAGAAGAGAAGAGGGACCTCGGCCCGGGGAGGGTAAGGAAGAACAATTAAGATACTTGAGAGAAGGGCTTTAGAAGAGCCTCAAACAAGAGTTACAAGAAGCTCAGGTGTATATAATGTTGTGTTACCTTTTCAAGAGGGATTCTCCTTATATCAAAATGACCACAGCATAGCTTAAAGAACTTTCAGATAATGAAGGAAGATAGCTTGGAATTCCATTTTTGCATGCTCGTGCATTCAATATGACCGGAGATGCTCATTCAATATGACCATTTTTGATATAGTTTTGAGTAAATGAGTGGAGTAAATTTTTTAGGAGTTCTACTCAAATTTGGAGTTTGAGTAAAAAAAGATTAATGACCGGAGATGCTCAAGTTAAGAACACTAATCTTTGTTTTTTTTTTCTTTACTTGTTTGTCTATTATTTTTTTATGACTTAATTTTAAGTGAGCAACCAAACTTGATCTCCAACTGGAAAATCCAAACATCGGAGCCGATCCACCTGTGGATTGAGCATTCCACGATGATTTGGAAACACTCTGGTTAAACCCAAAAGAGTCGCTGCACTGGCCTGATGTCCTTCTAATTCTTTAATTAACGAAAAGAAAAGGCTATAGGGAAAAAAAAATTACTTAAAACATTTAGATTCTTAAAAAGTACATTAAAATTTGGAAACACACAATGAATTTTTATTGCTGAACGTTAGAATATTACGTATGTTAGTACATTTAGATTCTTAAAAAGTACATTAAAATTTGGAAACACATAATGAAATTTTATTGCTGAACGTTAGAATATTGCGTATGTTAAAACATTTATTAAATTACTACGGGAATTAATTGGACAGAGTCATACACTAATAAAAGCCTAAAATTCACGCTTCAACTAATCCAGAGGTGCTTTAAGACGTCCTTGTAGGATGACATCTGAGCCATCTCAAATTTTTCTTAGTAATGAACGAACGACTCAAATCTATAAAAGACCGAGATAAAATCATAATCATTAAAAATACATCTGACGGTTCAGATGTCACACTACACAAACGACCCGTTCCGTGATCCAAGCCCCAAAGTCTACAGAATGAAATTGGTCCACTGTGGTTTTAAAAATTATGGTCAACTAAAGCAAGTGCGTAAGTGCGTGCAATTAACTTTTCATTTTAAGGGCATATTAAAAACTCGACAAAAATCCCATCTCTCTCTGTTCAATAATCCAATCGTCAAGATTCTTCGAAGTTTCCTTCGTCAAATCCTTCTCTGCTAAGCAATTCTCCCTCTCTCTCTCTCTCTCTCTGTCCATCCTCCAGTGTAATATGCAAATAAAGAGAACCTAGCCTTCGGTTACTTAAACCCATCTGAATTCGCCATTCGATTTCAATGGGTCAACAACAATCCAAAGAAGAGTTACTATACGAGAATGCTCTCAATGGAAACATTGAAGCTGTCAAATCCCTATCCAGTGAAGGTGCAAGCCTCGAGGTAATTTTTATCCCCTCTCAAACTGCATCCAAAGCTATATGTATGCGTATAAACAACTGAATTGCACATGAAAAGTGATAAAGAAAAAAAAACCCACCACAATTCAATGATTTGGAGTTTATGTTAATGCAGTGGGTTGACAAAGAAGGAAAGACCCCACTCATTGTGGCTTGTATGGCTCAAGAACGGTTTATTTTGGCAAAGACTTTGATCGAACTAGGTGCAAAGGTCAATGCTTACCGTCCAGGTATGTTCAATTGCAGTTCATCTCCCAATAGATTGCTTTGGTAATTAGTTAATAATTTTTAAGAGAAATGTTACCCATGTGTTTTATTTTTGACATGAATATGTACTCCCTGTCCCAAAAGGATTGCCCGGTCTGCAAGACGAAAACTTAAAAATACTCTATTTTTGTCCGAAAAGATTTGAACTTTTTGTCGCTAGTTACTAATTATCAATGGGTTCTTTTCATTTATAAAAAGGTTTGAATTTTTCTTAATAAAAAGGCATTTTTTAAGTCCTCGTTTTGCAAACTGGGATTTATCACCCTCTAGCTGGATGTTTGTGATTAGTTTTGTTGTTGTGAGAAATTGACGGTAAAAGTTCCAGGGGTATTATATTTTGCATGTGTGTAGTGAAATAAAATGGTGCTAAAATTTGGTGATATAAGTCAGCGCTCTATATGTTGGTTAAACATTTGAAATTGCTTAATGCTTGTTGTGTTGGCTGTTGGTATTTGGTGATACTTTGTCTTCATGCCAGTGATCAACTGAATATGAGATGTCTGTGTTTGATTGTTATTGAATGGAATCATACTTACCATGTATCAATATTTCTTTAGGGCTTCATGCTGGTACTCCATTGCATCATGCTGCGAAAAGAGGCTTGGATCATACTGTTAGGCTGCTTTTATCCCATGGAGGTATGGGTCATTGATTCAACGTGTGTAAGAATACGAGTGGTCATTATCTAGCTCCAAGTTTAATTTTGGTGAAGGACCAATTTATGTCAGTGTTCAGTGTTTAGCCATATGTGTAGATGTTGTGGATTTCCGTTCCCTTTCTTGATTGTTATTATCATCTGACATTTGCTTCAGCAAATCCTTTGGTGAGAAATGATGATGGTCAAACTCCACTTAATGTTGCTAGATCAAGAGGGTTCGTCAATGTAGTTCGTGCTATTGAGGTATTCTTTGGCCTGACAAATGTTATAAGTTGTATGGTTGGAGATCCTTCATGTGCATTGAAGGAATCTTTTTGTTTGACTTCTATATTTTTATGCATGCTTTTACAGAGTCATATTTGCTTTTTCTCCGGCTGGTTGAGGGAGTTTTATGGTCCAGGCTTTCTTGAAGCATTTGCTCCGCAGTTGTTATCAAGGAAGATGTCAGTTTAGTCTTCAGTTTCTATTTTTTTAATGCCCTAGATTATCTCATCTGAACCTTTTCATTTGGTAAAGATTTCTCATCTGTATGGCGCCATTTACATAACTATATGTTGGTACCACCAGATGAGATGAATCTGCTGTTTATTCCAAAGGGGGAAATTGAAATGTTATTTCTGGCAAAGCGTTAGGTGCACTTGCTGATTGTTCCTTAATTGCAGTTGGGCTGTCGTTATACCTTGTGGTTCACATAATCCATTGAAGCCTCTGAAATTGGAGCTAGCCATTTATTCTTCTTTGCAGGTACAGAGATTTGTCGAAATCAGCGTCCGTCGTTGGCACTGAGATTCCATTTGTTATGAATTGATATTGATATTAAGTTTTCATACCTTTTCCCAGTTATACAAAACTGGTTTCTTAGATCCTGCAAAAGATATTTTGGGACTCTGGTTTTGGAGTTGGTGTTCTTTTAGCGGATAAAAACATTTGAACCGGAGCACTTTCAATAGTTTCCTAATGTGGTTCTTTTGTTGATGAACAGGAGGCCCAGCCTCGTACAGTTGTTGCTTTGTGGAAGGCTGATATTGAGGAACCAAAAGTCCACCAATCAGATGCCACTCTGATGATTTTCGACAAGTCTGCTAGTAATCTCTCTACTGAAACTGATTGCGAGAATTTTGTGTTACTTATATAACTCAATAAAGGGTTTGAGCCGAAAAGGAAAAAGACAATCACATCACTTATTTCTGCAAACGGGCCCGTAGCCTGTTTGGTTTTAATTTCAGTAAACCTTCATTTGAGTTTTTGCTCAAAGGAAGAAATTAAAGGCATATAGCATTAGTTGGTGCTTTCTCATGGCAGGCCCATGTAAGATGAGGGATTCCTATACGTGGCTAACCTGGTAGCACCTGTTCCTCGGCACCAAAAAGAACAGCATCATAACATCATTTTGATGTTGATGTACGTAGGTTTTAGGACTCGCATACTTGTGTATGTTATGGACTATTTCTGCCTATGATGATTGGGTTCTTGTCTTTCTGCATGTGACCCACTCCACCTCCTGCGAATCTTGTTTGAACACTACTCAACTGGATTGGTCTCTCAGGATTAGTCGAGGTGTGCGAATGCTGGCCCGGACACCTGGTTATCAAAAAAAATGTTTTGATTCTTAAGAAATGTAAAAGAGGATTATTATGCTTTTTAAAAGGAATTTAGAAGTAGTTACTAGCCATTAGTTTCATTTCTGTTTTAATTTCCATATCGAACACCATACACGTCGTAGATGTTAACAATAGTAAACCTTGTATCTCAACTTTCCATGATTTGGTCCACGTCTTTGTTGGAATGTGACACTCACCTTCATGTCCACCTATCTTAAAGATGTGTTTTGAAGCCTCAGATATTGTACACTTCATTTAACATTAACCCATGTTGTGGAGGAATACTGTTTTAACAGGTATCTTTCCTGCCGTTTTTTATTGGAGTGACAAAGCAGTGCACATTTATGGGTCGTTTTCGTACCAAAAATTTATAAAACAGGGAATTAACTAAAATCCCGAGGAATAGTGGTTAAGTCTAAGATCGTCCACGGAGAGTAAAAAAAAGCTAAGTCACAGTACCTTCACATAATTTCCAATTTAATTCTGAGAACAAGAGAAGTTTGGGTTTTGATTGGTGAAACTAAAATATAAAAGGTAGTAAAGGTTTTGAAAGCAAGGAAAGAGAATGGACTAGGGTTTCGATTCAACCTCCCCTCATAACACCATTGTGACGAAATCTAAGGTTCTATTCACCTATGACCAGACCACCGTTAGGGTAGCAATTCCTATCGATAATCCCCAAAAATATAATCAAGACTCAGTACTCCATATAGACTATCTCAAACATGGCACGGATCGTCTCACCGGACTTAACGGGCAGCACGACCCGTCTCACGTCGTATAATCTATTTCAGAGACTATCTCGAAGCAAGTAAAACGATTGCACGACAGTGCTTGATATCATGAATACAAACACAAAAGATAAATCGAAAAAATAATAACTTTCATAAAAACTATGAATCATCCAAAGTCATGCAACTAAATGTTGAATAGAAGCCCTAAAAATCTAAACAATCAGGTTACTTGGAGAGATATCCTCGTTACCCTAGCCGGAGTGTTAGCCGATCATAGAGTTAAACTCCAATTCCCAGTCGCAGCCTCATACGGCTTCTGTTATGCATGCAGCTTCCGAGATCCTCCAAAAACAGAACCCTTCTCTCCTTTATAGAGTACATTGTTACAGCCATATATGGGCAGCGCAACTCCTTTCCTAAAAACAATTCTTTCCTTTCCCGAGCTGTTACTATATTGGACCCCCTTTTGTATTTGATGTGCCGTCCCCCAATTACTCATGGCCCCAATCAACTTTCACATTAGCTCTTAAATAACTTAATTTAACTGCATAGCTTCAAGTGTCATCCAACGGCTCTGTGAGTCCTGAAACAAGAAAACGAGTGTCAGACTCCAAATAACGCAATATACGGACCTAACAAGTCTAAATTAGGGGCATAAATGCTCACATTTATGCATCTATCAATAGGGTAAAATCATAATTACTCACTAAATCTTAACAAAAAGGCATGTCCAAGTGACTTTGTGAAAGTGGTCAAGTTAGTTTCAGGAAGAAACAACATATCGACAGGTGTCTAGAGTGCCTTTTGGTAAAAAAGGTGATGTGTCCTTGATGCCAGTGTTTTAGATAAATGAGGTGTTAGACATTAGTCCTTTTTGTTATTGTGGAATAAGAAACTAATTTGTATGGCCACTGCATGTGCATATTATTGAGCTTGATTATACAAATCTTCTTCCAATTTTAATTACTACCTGTCCTTCCTGTGCTATATATATATATATATATATATATATATATATATATATATATATATCCAAATGATCATGTTCTTCCATAACAGAAACTCGATACAAGTTTGCATCTGCCAGTGGTTGCGACAAGCGGCAAATTCAATCCTTATACGATGCCTGCAGAGGAATTCCTCAGGTACATTTCAAAGACAGCTTCTGTAGGTCTTAAGCTTGTTGTCTGATGTGTGCATTTTACATGGACCAAGACATCATGCCTGGTAGAGAAATTCTGATATAATGTTTATTTGTTAGTTACCATGTGGGAAGTGGTAGATTTATTTTAGGTATCGAAGCAAGATAAAGAACGCCGGATTTATGTTATTTGCCAGATTTATTATGTTTTACACCTCCAAACAATTTTCTTCCTTGAACCTTTAGGGCTTACCAACTTATCTGTAAAAATTCGGAATGTGAATGAAACTATTTGGGCCAGAGTATAGGTCATGTTTTTCCCCACAACTTTTTTCTTGTGCCTACTTGGTAAGTTTTAACAAGAACAATTTCATTTTCTTTCATCTTAGTGTACTTTGTTGACACCACATCCAAATTTAAAATCCACGTTGTGCTCCCCTGATCAACACACTGGCATTTCAGGTTATGCCACCCCTAGTACGGCATGATAGCATACCTTCAGCTCCATCAACTGAAAGTCAAACTGCTGCAGAAGCTGCGGAACTAGCAATGGCAATAAATGCTTCTCTTCAGTCTGCTATGGAAGATAGACTACTGTTCCGCCCCACTGACCACCCAACCTCTGGAGCTAATAATGTAAATGGTTGGGGGGCCACTACAAGTGACACCAGTCAAAATGGATGGGGATCGATTGGTGGCTCTCCACCTCCAGAAGCAAGCAGCAGTGGATGGATGGATAAGCCAACTAGAGAAGAGCACAATGGATGGGGAGTTCCCGAATCCAAATCCACTACGAATCCAATTCATGTTACTGGTACGCCAACTAGAGAAGATTACAATGGATGGGGAGTCCTTGAATCCACAACCACTAACAGTCCGATTCAAGCTACTTCTACACCAACTAGAGAAGAGCACAATGGATGGGGAGTGTCAGAATCCACACCCAACAGAAATCCGATTCAAGCTACTCACTCACCAACCAGAGTAGAGTACAATGGATGGGGAGTGGCCGAATCCACACCCAGTAGTAATCCGACTCAAGCGATTTATGCTCCAGATAACATTCCTCCTCCTGTCCAGACACCAGATTCAATTCCTTTATTGGCTTCCTCGGCTCCTTCGGCTCCAGCTCCTCCACTTCATGTAGACGATTTATGTGATGGTCCAATTCATTATCCCTCCATTGATTTCGGCCCCGTGGAGTTTTCTGTTCCTGGTGCGGAGCAGGTTGCCCTTATAACTAGTGAAGCTAAAGACGCAGACGGTTCTTCCTCTTGTGTGATATGTTGGGATGCTCCAGTTGAGGGTGCGTGCATTCCCTGTGGTCACATGGCTGGCTGCATGTCTTGTTTGGACGAGATTAAAACCAAGAAAGGGGATTGCCCAGTTTGCCGAGCCAAGATAAATCAGGTCATCAGGATCTATGCTGTTTAAGGAACAAAGCTGGACATCGTGCCCTGGGTTTTGCAGGTGAAGATGTCTCACCCTTTATTTGTTTACGGGTTCTTTGCACTATACATGTGGCGCACCAAAGCGTTTGTTTATTCCTGTATGAGGTCTTTTTTTAATTTTGTTTAGAGTTGAAGCATCCATGATTGTATGTAAACATGTTCACCCGGGTATATATCTTTTGTGTTTGAATATCAAGTGAAGCTGTTTCATGCTTAATATTGTTAGCCAATTTTTCCTGTAAATGTGTTTCAGTTCTTCCCAAAGCGAAGCGTGTGGGTCAAAATATAACTGATGGTTCAAAATAGTTTGGAAAGGATGCTGTTTGGTGAACAAAGAGTGTGTGGTGGTCTTGATGGTGATGAGGGTGAATAGTGACAGTTCCAAAATGTTGGAAGTGTAGATGACCATTCGAAGCCGCCTAGACAGCCACAGAATATGTACCCTGATAATATTTTGGACTACCCCTTGGCTGAAGATACGTCTCCTTGTCGGTATATCACTGCGTGAGTGCAAACAGCGGGTCCATTGAGCCAAATTTCTCGACCCACCTTCCCTTTTTCAGTCCAGAGGACGAAAACGGCACATGGCTTGCTTCCTTAAAAAAGACCACAAGTTACCTTGTGCTTCCAAAATAAAGAGGTGTCCAAAGCCAGCTCTAATTCATCGGCGTCAAAATGGCATGGTCAAAACTATTTTCTCGTTCTTCCCATTGCAGTCAGAATGGCACCAAAGATGGCTTTGCTAAAATTTGTCATCAAGAATGGTTGTCTAGTGGAGAGAATTTTGCCAAATATAGGCAAAAGAAGAGCATTTGGCTGCCCGGTGGCAGATTCGGACCTTTTTTCCGGCATTTTGCAACTGGATTTGCATGCCCTTATGTTACTTACCCGTTACCAGTGCTGCACTGCCTTTTCCCTATAGTAGTCAATCTTGATAACCCACAGAAATAACAGTGAAATTGGAATTTTCTGCGTTCAGTTGATTACAGCAAGGAAGACCTCTTTACTGCTCTTTTACTCATGATGATAACAATAGTGTATCACTATTTCCTTGCTTTGTGTTTGATTAGATCTCTCTTCCTACTCCCAACTTTTCCTTTTCTTTTTCACGAAAGTTGTGACAACCAAGTATTAAAAGGTTAAAAGAGTGGGGAGAGAAGTTCTCATCATATTGAATAATGTACTCTTAGGAGATGCTAAAAAGTAAACTTGAAATCATCTTATGGTTAATAAGCTTCATCTTTTCTTTGGCAATAAAATGTGCATTAATTGTTGTGTAGAAAAACAAATTCTCCCATCCATCTCATCTATCTGTGCGAGATTGGCACAATCTCACGTAGAGAGATATGATCCTTTATTTTTCTGGGTATACCATCTCATTTACTACCTATTAGGCTTCTACTTCAGGGACAAAGTTTAGAGCACTAAAGATCAATTTTTTAAAAAGTTACGCTAGATACAAATATGTAGTATCTGCTTCCGGGTGGAGCCTTAATTTTCTCGGTTTTTGTTTGTTGTCAAATTATACTTTTCCAATTTGATTATATTTTCACTTTTTGGTTGCACCTTATTAGAGAAACTTGTGAATTTAACACATACATACTAGAAAGTACACTAGATACTGAAAAATATTTTCGTTTAGAATCGAGCTTGTATATCTTCAGCAAACTCCTTTTTTGTTTTTGTTTTTGTTTTTTTTAGTGAACATGAAGCAAATAAACAGAAAAACTAAGCTCTCTAGTAGCTCACACCAGCATTGTCTGCTTCGAGAAACTCCTTCGCCTCGTAGGAGGAATGACAAGGGATGCCATTTTCTACTCTTCTTCGCCTCCCTTTCTAGCCAATTTGTCTGCAACTTTTTTGACTTTCTCTAAGAGTGTGCTTGAGAGAGCTACCCGTAGCTAGGCATGACAATCCTTTGCAAGCATGTGTTGTACGATCCACACCGAATACTTGTGTCCATCTCTACTTGCACCTCTGCCAACACTTGGGTCTTCTTTTTTTAGGTAATTAACGCTTGGGTCTTCAATCATCTCAGAGCATCTTAAAAATTAAAAGGCCTGGAGTTCAGAGCTTCAAGGCTTGTGCAATCTTCTAGCTTCCCATAATAGCCAATGATACGGTGCTCTCTTTCCTCCCTAACGACACCTCCAAAACCAGCCCGTCCTGTGTTAATTTCCTAGACTGCTCCCATCAATGTTAAGCTTCAAACCTCCTGGACCTGGAGAAGACCAGACACATATCTCATGTTTCTAGTATTAACACAACCGGAAAATAGTACGTAAATTCTAATATCTCACTCCGAATGAAATTTAGAGATAGAAGCGTAGGTGATGTTAGTATCTATCAGAGCATTATTAAACACATTGTTACTCCTAGATGTCCATCCGAGTGCTTGATACGATACGATGTTTCAGCCAGCTCCTCCATTCTAGGATATTGTCTGTACAAGGTCCCTGTATACTTGGAATATTAGCCATATGTTAGCACTAACAACATAATCAAAAAATAAATTCTTTAAATCCTCTTTAGCCGCACCACATCTAGGACAAAGATCATTGTCAGTCAAACCTCTTATTTTTATTTGAAGAAGTTTTACCATGCCTGCAAAGGGAGTTTCATGTGCTAATTAAACATCTTACCATTCCTAGGCTGAATCCTGCAAGAAGAATCAGGAACTAGGGAATACGGCTACCAACGAACCAAGCAAGCAGCTCAAGGCTCGGCTCGGCTTAACTTGTTTAGTAGTAGCTGAGTTTAAACTCAAGTTTTAGGCTTGTGTAGTAAACAAGCCGAGCTAAACACTCAAAAGCTCGGCTCGAAAAATTCACCTCATTTGTATAAACTCATCTCGTTTATATACTCGTCTAGTAAATGGGTTGGGTTCTTTTATAAACAAACCGAGATCGAGCTCGTATTTGAACACTACAAAAACTCAGCTAGTTTGCTTGCAACCCTACTTAGGAATCGATACATTGGCATTGCTAACCGAGCTTATAGCAGAAGAATGAACAATGTGATTAAAAAACCCATACTCCAAATGCTGGTGCTGTTTCACATTGTTTGATGAATTCATTGAATTTGGTACTATTAGCCCACGGCCTTTTTGAGTTTTTTGGGGCCGATGCCCCTTGTTAGCCCAAGGCCTTAGTAGGCCCAATAAAAACCCGTGAACCGTGAATCCGAACCAAACTTAACCGGACCGTAGGTTTTGGATTGGATCTGTGGATTAATGGTTCAGACACGGATTGAAAAATTAAAAAACTGTAACTCGGGATTTGGTCCATAGATTTTCATTAAAAAAACCCTACATAAACCGAACCGAACCATGATAATTTTATAAATAAAAAATAATAATGTGTGTGTGTGTTTAATATTGAGTAAATAATCATAATATAATACTATATTATTCTAAGTTATTTTTAATTTCTACCTGAATGACTGAGTTATATGGATGACAGTAATGCTATGTAATGGTATGCAGTGGTAGTAATCCAGTAATGTATGGATAACAATAATGCTACGTAATGGTATGTATTGATAGTAATGTCTGGATGGCAGTATTGTAATATTTTTCAATCTGCTATGTATTGATATGTAATGACAGTTATGGTACTCGTGGAAATGTAATGCTATTTTAAATCTGGAAATGTAATGGTTGCTTCAAATTTTTTTGGAATGTAATAATCCGTGGATAAAATCGTGAACCTATCGAACCTTAGACTTTTCGTCCGGACATGGATTGCCTTTTCTTGGAACCGTGACTTGCAATTCAGTCCTCAGATTCATACAAATCCGCACCAATCCGGACCGTTGACACCCCTAGGCCTTAGTAAGTATAAGTATTATGGCTTTTTAGAGGCTGGCCTTGTAAATTAGGTTCGGGTTAAACTGGTCCCCGCACAATTTTTTCCATTTTTAAAATAGTCCTACAAGATCATTATGCGCCCATCTAAACATTGGAAAGTAACAAAATGTGGTACACCATTAATTTATGATTGGTCCTTTTATTTTATTTTTTGTGATTTGAGCAACAAAATAATACGTGGCATATTGTGAATGGTTTGAACAATATTTCAAGATATTTTTCACCACTACTGAATAATTTTTAGTATTCATTACTTTTTCTCTCTACTTTCAAGTTTTTAAAATATCATATCATTTGTTTTACATATTCAATTTTCAAAAAACAATTACATTTTTGGAACTTGTTCGGCGAGATCTACCAAACAAGAGTATTGAATATGAAATTATGTAAAGATAAAAAAATGTTATTTGAAGTGGACAATTTGCTATGTGAACTATGTGAATCATTGTGAACTATGCACAGTTCACATAGCCCCAACACGCACTAAAATACACGGTTACATTGTTCACATAGCCTTATCATACAGAGTTCACAAGGGTTATGCAATTCACATAGCCTCACCATACACACTTCACATGGCCCAACCACACAGTTCACATAGCTCCATCACTCACTAAAATACACAGTTCGCATAGCCTTATTGTATATAGTTTACATAGGGTTATGCACTTCACATGAGTGCAATTTTGTAACCCTCCCTCTTATTGGTTGAAATGGTGTGGGTCACATCCCTGCAATACACTTTTTGGTGGGACCCACACCATTTCAACCAATAAGAGAGGTTAAGGAGGGTGAACAAAATTAAATTCCGTTCACATAGCCTCCACACACACACTTTACATAGCTCAAACCACACACTAAAATACACAGTTCACATAGCTTGTAATGATAAAAAAATTCCAATTTGGAGGACTGATAGGAAAATACTTAACCGCAAAATTTCATGTAGCGCTTTTTTGAAGCGTTGGTAATATTTGTTCTAACAAAAGGTGTTGGTTATCCCAATATGTTTCACCATGGATAATGCATTTCATCTTGCATGCAACAGTACTTCCTCGTCTGTGATGATATTACTTACCAAAAATCAAGTAAATTGTCTAATTCAACTTGTTAAAAAGTTAGAAAAAAGCAAATATGTGCATTCTTTTGTGAATGGACATGATATTTCCAAAGGGAAAAGCACAAACATAAAGAGAAAAACAAGAAAGACCAATGGTAGGGGTTAGTAAGGATAGTTAGCTAGGTTGAATAAGTTATGAGCTGGACAAGTGGTTACATATGTACTTGTCTCATGAAATTGATGAGAAAGAGTTCATGGTAGGTCGTTTTTCACACAAAAAATAATTAATAAAACAAAACAATTACTACCACTCAAACGAATAGTGGTAAGTATTCCGAGTATCGTCATCAGAAATTAAAGGCTAAGTTGCGAGTATTTCAATCGATTTCTAAATTAATTCGAGAAAAAGTGATTTGAGTTTGATTTCTAAAATTATCTAAATAATAGTAAAAAGCAAGAAAGATTGTGAAATAAATATTTGGAAAAGGTCTTAGGGTTTCGAATCCACCTTAACTTTGTAACAAAGTAATTATATTAATTTAGGAAACCAATTACCGAAACGACAATACTCGCTAAAAGCTACAAGCCCTAGCAATATTGACAAGAAAATAGCATGTGATTGAAAACCGGGCATAACCTATCTTCGGTTGGCACGAATCGTCTTCGATTCTATAACTAATTAATCTAGGCACGACTCGTCTTCCCTAGGCATAGACTATCCTAATTCACAATTTCATGCGCCAAGAGAATTCTTGCATAACTATGTATTCACAATCACAAAAAACAAATACATAACACTAGATAGGAAAATAAGATCAAATCATAAAAATAAATCTCAAAGTTACATATATAACCGTCGTTTCGATAATCAAAATTAATATAAAAACAGAGTTACTTGGTTAGGGTTTCATCTATACCCTAAGAGGGATGTTTAGCCGGACATTGGAATGGAAAGCATTGCTCCAATTTGCTGCTGTCCAGCCATGTGATCAAAATAGGATTGGTTGATGGGAATAGGGCTCTCGGCTTTGAACTCAGCTTTTCCTTTCCGTCGTCCAAAGTCTCTCCGTTCCGTCTTTGTGCATGATATGTGTTATGCGTGGGATGTGTTCCGTGTGTTTGGATGGGTTTTGAAAAGAAAAATTTGAGAAAAAATTTTGAGATAGTGTTTAATTGGGTTTTTGGAAAGAAGAATAATGAGTTAATGATTGGAGGGAGATAGAGAAAGAATGAAAATAACAAGGTAATGAGTGGAGTGAAAAATGTTAAAAATGATTAGAAAAACAAAAGATTGTTTTTGGAAATTTTTTTGAAAAGGAGAGAAAATTGAAACCAAAAGTTATCTCTTCGGCAAAGCTACTGCCTCTTTTTATATTAAAGTACACCGCCCACTTTCTTCCCCTTTAAGTATGTGCGTGATCTCCCTTCTATAGCCCTAGCCGACCCCCTTTTCAATTCCCTGGTACTGCCTTTATTTTGCATGTGTAACCAATTAATCCACTTGGACCAACATCCATGTGTATAATTAGACCCACTTAGGCTGGCCCATTTCCACGTCAAAAGTCCATCACATAGAAAATTTTCCACTTCAAGCTTGGTTCACGAATTAATTTGATCACGTACAGGCTTTATTTCGACACCGTGTAAAATTGGACTTCATTCTTTTTTTCATCAAAACGGCCAAATACCTACATAACACGCAAACATAAGTACTATACTCCAAATAATAATATAAATGGACGTAGCAATGATAAATTAGGGGCGCTTATGTGAATATTTTGCGCGCCTATCAGTTCATTTAGCACATGTTTCAAACATTATGGCCTTTAATCTTTCTAGTACTCTTTCAAATAAGAATCATTCGTTAACATATGATGATCTCACTCTCTCACCTTTTTCTTTTCCCGACCACCTTATCATCTATTGTCAACAGCACAACTGACGATCTCTTTACAAATGGGGAAGTACATAACAAAGGAGAAGAATAGGAGGTTCGACCCATTTCCATCATCAAGAAAAAGTAATAAGAACGACACAAATGAGTAGAGGAGGAAGACTCTGCAATCCTGCACAGGCAATCAGATTGCAAATTATGTTATTCGAAGAAGAAGATTTAGGAACCTTTTGGGTTATTCTTCACAAATTGTACAAACAACCTCCAGATTATCAACTTCTTAAACCTTTTGGGTGTTGTTGCTTCCCTTATCTAAGACCATATTCATCTAATAAACTTGAACCAAGATCTCAACCATGCATTTTTCTAGGTTATTCTTCAGGCACCAAAGGTTTTAGGTGCTTAGAACCTGTCACCAAGAAAGTATCTCTCTAGGCATGTCAAATTTCTTGAGAATGATTTTCCCTATTTTACTTTAACTGTTCCCTCCTCTCTTCCACAGTCTACTCCTTTCACTGTGATTCCCTCTTTTCCTATTCCTTCTTCTGCTTCATTGTCTTTCCCAGCTAGTTCTTCTCTTTCTCCTCCTTCTTCACATTCACATTCTTTTTCTTCTAATTCTTCTTCACCTATTGTATCTTCTTCCCCTGTCATACCTTCTTCATCTACAGTGGTCCCTTCCTCTAACCTAGCTGTCACTTCTTCTACTCATGTATTCCCTTCCTCTACTTCTTCTCCTCCAATTGCTTCTCACCCAATGATCACTAGATCCAAGAATGGGATCAATGTTCCCAAACTTCCTTTCTCCCTTACCATTCAAGGTCCACCAGTCACAGAACCTGTCTCATTCAAATTCAAAAATCTTTCAGGAGGGAAGCGATGGACTTTTAAAAGTTAAATGATGAAGTTCGAAGTCAAGAAATCAGGCGGGAAGTTCAAGTTACACAGCAGTGCCTATAAATAGAAGAAGATGAAGAGAGAAAATCCCGGACAAATCTTCAACAAACAGCACTAAAAAATGATGCTTGGTTTGTTCTTTGGCAGTTAGGATTGTAGTTTTAGGGATTCGAACTCAGTTCGAAGTAGTTTAGGAAAGTAGTTGTTAGGAATTGTAGTGGTAATCATCCAATGTTCGAAGTAATTGTAATTGTTCCATTTGAAGTTGAAGAAGATCTCGAAGTAAGTTTACTTTTGATTTATCAATCAAAGTATCTTGTTTCTTTATTGTTATTTAATTTCCTAAGTAAATTGGTTTGTATTTCTTCATTTTGAAAGAAAAATCCTCTTAATTGAGATAATTGAACAATTTAACCAAAATCGTCTGATTAGTTTTGGGTTTCCAAACTTAATCTGAGAGAGAAGATACACAATCTTTCTCTGGCACGCTCACACTTAATTATTTTCTGTTCCAAAAAAGTAAAAAGCCCAAACAATTCCATGCTAGGTCCAAGCATATTGAGGTGGATTTCCATTTTGTTAGAGAGAAGATTGCTCTTAAGCAACTTCATGTCAGACATGTCCCTCCCCTGTTTCAACTTGCAGATGGTCTAACTAAACCTCTTATTGTGGCACGTTTTCTTTTTCTCAAAGACAAACTGAAGCTGTGCTCCATCCCATCATCAGTTTGTGGGGGTGTATCAACCAATCAAGAAAATTTTGTTAAGTCAACAAGTCAAGACAGTTATATTGACAAGTCAATTGCCACGTGTGCCAAAGTTTGTTAGCTGAGTTGTTACAAGAAGTTAGTTGTATCTCATTTTGTATCTGTATCTCTTTCTTTGTATCACTTTTACATTTTTGTATAAGCACTCATCTCTTGTGCTGGATATGATTGATGAAATACAAAACACATTTCTTCCATTACTGAGATAGAGAGAAGTTAGGGTTTCTAAATCTTTCAGCATTTCTCAAATTGTTGTCACAACGTTCCATTGTTAGAATTAGGAAAATAATAAACGCAGCAGCTCCTCTTTTTCCTCATCACCAATTTTGGCCTTCTATTTTGGTGATATATATAGGTCAAAGGTGAGATGAATCCAAAAAAAATATTGGTGAATATGGAAGAATAGAAAGACGATGTTTGGCATGTACCCTAATATATCATAAAGGGTTTTAGATTCACTTGTATTTTGTTTGTGATGGGGAATGGAAAGAGAGAGAGAGAGAGAGAGAGAGAGAGAGAGAGAGAGAGAGAGAGGGTGAGATCTGGGTTGGCAGCAAGTTAACCCGCTGAGAAGAGTCCAGGCCAGTCATTGCAAAGCCCCAAACGACGTCGTTTAGGTCGCCAACAATCCTCTAAGTTCGTTGAATGTGGGTGTGATTTCGATGGTGATCGCCGAAAAGGGAGTTGATGGCGGGCCTAGAAGTTTGAGGAGTGGAGGAAGGTATAGGTTGATTACCCGGGTAAAAATTTGAAACCCACACTTGGTTGTGGACACCACATTTTAAGCTTACTCAGCATCGACATCAGCTTGGTGTGGATTTGGTGCGCATGTGTGGTGTATCCATAGCATTTTCCGTAAAGGGTTGGAATTGGATGTTACAGTGAATTACTACTCCATTCAAGAAGAGGGCATCATCTCAGGGCAATGCCATGTTATTGTCAATACTTCTCCTCTTACCTTGTGAGTTTATGATTTCTAAAAAGTGTATCATGAGTATGGGATCTCTTGCACCTTTCCCCATTTAAATGTAAGTCCCCCCACTTTTAAGACCTTTTTCTAATTTATGCAACAATTTTATACATAAGGATCGCCTTACCCAAGTAACAACAAATGTCTAGCAAAACGAAGTGTCTAAGTTCATAACACGTCTAGAATCTAGGTGAGAACTGTTCAATAATAATTTGTACACAAAGCCCGTTAAGATTTAGTGTCTCCGTCCTCCAAATCCTTAGGGACTAAAATATCCATATCTTTACTACACTAATGATGGTATCCCTGGTATAGAGGAGGGTATGCAGGTCCAGCAACCATAATTCTTTAGCCCTGCTTACGATCCTGGTCCACCGTATGATCCTCGGCCCTACATACAATCCCGGTCCATCGTACGATTCAACTACTTACAATCTTGGTCCACCGTTACGATTCAACTTCCTGACGCATAGTAACTCCACCATATTCAGGTGCATATGAGGCTGGACTTAGACTTTCATCATGTTGCGGTTGTCATAGTTGTATGGGGTGCAAAATGTGGCAGGTGCTGCTTGAGGCGACCGGAAAAAGGGAGAAGCATTCAAAAATCTCCTTGATTCAGGCCGGTAGCCCCGCTTGTTAGGGGGCTTGCTTGTAGATGTGGTGGCACTCTTCTTGTTTTCCTCCTTGGCCTTCTCCAGCTGCTGAACATACTTCCAAAGATTGTCAATGATGGACTTTGGTTCAAACTTGTCAGCCGCACACTATATCATAGCCATATTGGCATTCAACTCTAAGTTTTTTGCTTCTTCCTGGAAAATCAGAAATCATCAATAAATGAAGGTTATATTTGTATATGAGACAACAAAAATGTAAATCGTAGCACTTTTAGTTAGAGCATCAATAACACATGAACGTCTTTTGGGGTAAACACAAAAAGAAGAAAAAAATTCAGTTAGAGCATCAATAAACACATGTAGGTGTTGTTATTTGTTTGGGCTGAATGAGGACCCGTTATTCCTAAATGTTTGTTCTTTCTTTCTTTCTATATAATTTGTTAAATTTACATATTTGTAAGATTTATCATTTGTCTCGACATGAGAGGTCTAGAAAAAAAATTACGACTAAATCAGTAAAACGAGAAGATTAAAACAATTGTCATTTTTATCTTTAGTGCCATCTTATACAATCATTTGTCAATTTGAGTCTATATTTTTATAGTTTCTTTATTTCTACCAGCGAGACGAATGATTATTAACACTAAATATTGTGACAAAAAGCTAAACAACAAATTATGAAAAGTAAATAACTAAATAAGGATGAAAGGGAGGCAAATGGAAAAGTTGCCTTTTATTGTATCCCTTCTTAGCTCATGTCACTTTATTTTTTCCTTTTCATCTGCTCTGCTCATACATGTGGGGTATTACAAGAGTTTTGAATCCCTGAATTTCTTCGCAAAACCTAAATCCGATTATTCATTCCTCCTGGTAAGTCAATTCAAGCACTTAATACCATGTCTTTGGCGTGAACGGTGAAGTTACTTGCGTATCATTTGGTTTCCTCGTTCAATCAGGCTTCGGGTATTTTTTATGTATATATGTATATGCGTTTCATTTGTTCACTTTCCTTGTGTTTCATGTTCTGATTGCAGTTTAGTTTCAGATCAAAGAGCCTGTTGCTGTTTTGGAACGCGGAGGAATTGTAGAGGAACAATGTTTGGTTCAACCAACCGTAAGTGTTCGTCTCACATTTACACTACTGCTTGTTGATTGGGTATTCAGATAAAGTTTGTATGGTAGTTTTTTTTTTGATAAAGTTGGGTGATAGTTTGATCAAGTTTCTTTTAAATATTCTTTTCAGTACGGGCCCCTATTGCTCCTTGATTTGCTATTTTAATTTTGTTTTTTTGTGAATGAGGTTGGATATTTCTGAGTATTTTGTGGTTTGGCATTACTTCCTGTATATACTGTAATTCGTATCTTTTTCAGCTTCACTTTATGTTTATTTTGATGGAAGATACCTTGTTGGGTGTAATTTACATGTAGGGTGATACCGTGCCCAAAACTAGATTGAGCATGATCCAGAATCTCTTTTGGTCATTGTTCCTTATCTTTTGGACACTTCTTCCTGTTTCGTGTTTCTTACTGTGACCCCCCCTTCTCCATGACAGCACTCTCTTAGAGCATCTCCTATCTTGGCTTTAAATTTGGGCTTGTCAAATTGTTTTGTAGGCTTATGTGGCAATTTTGACATCTCTAAAATTATTCACTCCAACCAATATGCCCAATTTATGTACATTTTTCCTTTAATCTTGGTTTTATCTTTTATTTATTAAGGTCTGGAGTAATCAAAGCAAAGATTTGTCATGTTACTTTTTCCCATTTCAAATTTGACATGAGAATTGAGATAAGATATGTTAAACGACACTTAGGCAATTGACTTCTTGGTTGGAGTTGGTTGGCATGTCATGTCCAATGCGACATTCTTGGTTGGAGATGCTCTTACACCTTTCCTTGTGATAACTGGCAACTGATGATTGGGTCATTATATTTCCCTACGTTTCTATTCAGATGGTAGGGATTAGTGTTCACGAACGTGTGTACAGTATTACCAAAAAATAGTTAATAAAAAAAAATTGTGTTGGGCATCTGCATCGATTTTTTATGTTCCATTCTCTCTGATCTCATCAGAGGAGTAATATTGCTCTCTTTTTTTAAAACTCATTGTGTGTTCTTCTGAAGTAAGTGATTGGCCATTCTGTTTGTTTCTTCCCTTTTCATCTAACTACTGAAAGTGGATTCATTTATCAGCTTTTGGGCAGTCATCAAATAGCCCTTTCGGGTCCCAATCCGTTTTTGGGAAATCTAATAATGCAAGCAGTAATCCATTTGCTCCCAAACCCTTCGGGATTACAACTCCTTTTGGTTCGCAGACAGGGGGTTCCATTTTTGGTGGCACTTCAACTGGGGTATTTGGTGCAACCCAATCTTCTTCTCCTTTGACCTCCACGCCAGCTTTTGGTGTTTCACCCTCCCCAGCTTTTGGTAGTTCCGCACCTGCTTTCGGAGCTTCGTCTACTCCTGCATTCGGTAGTTCATCATCTTCATTTGGAAGTAAGTACAGATCTATTGAGGTTGTTTTCAACAGAATGATGTTATCCACTCCTTTTTTTACTTTTTTTATTTTTTGTGTGACATGTTTAAGCTACGTGTAAGGCTTTTTTGTCTGCCTTCTTCAAGAATATTTCAGCAATTTAGTATCTTCCTGGCAATGACGTGTCACCTAGAAATTGTAAATGTACAATGAATTTATTGGTCTTCTTTGTATGGTTTCCATTAACTCCTCAGTTATATAGCCAGTGTTGGGAAGTGGAATTAGTTCATACGTGGATTACGTACACCCTCTGAGATTGAAGTCCTGTTGTACTCGGTGTAATTTTTTTTTTCCCCCTCTTAGAATACAATCATTGTTCTGAATGCTTGATTCTAGTATGTTGTTTGGAGGGATCAATCTGGACGAGTGTGCACTAGGATTCAGGACGCACATATGGCTTAGGATTTGTTTCATAATAAGCTGGTTCTCATTTGACAAATTACAATTCTTGGGTGAAACTTTGACCACCTGCTCGTAGAATATTGTCACTGAGCAAATGTTTTGTCTACCTTTCTCTATAATAAGGTAATAATGCTTAATGACCACAAAATAGTATTTCTTAGTTTACAAAACTTATGTTTGTTTGACTTGTAAGTGTGATGAGTTGTCTGTGCTTGGATGGGTTTATTTGCCTTGATGCATTTATAATTTTTCAGTGGTGAAGTTTTCCTTATATTTAAAATTCTGGCTTTTATATGTAGCTTATTTCCTCGTCGTCATCTGTTGGCCAATCTAAAATTCTTGCTATTTTTTGGGATTTTAGCTATTTTAAATCCTTCGGGAACAACTTTTACTTTGGTAAGACTAGCCTTCATGGTCCGATAACTTGATTTAACTGCCTAGAAGTGTAATTTGGAGAATGGGATCTGGGAGTTGAGTATTTCAGATTGAACCTGTTCTTCCTCAACGTTGCCTTTTTTTGAGCTACCATGTGTAAGAATTCCTAACTTATAATTCTGTTGGACTATGAAGCATGTACACAAAAAGTGGTGATATAGCTGTGTCATGTGAAGATATGAGTAGTTGTGTCCTACCACGTGAAGGAGATGAATGGCCGTACAACAAAAAGACACTTGTGGGGTAATGGATAGTCTGCTTTCCTCTCCTGCTCGCCTAAGTATTCAACGAAAATGAATCGATCTGATTTCTTCCCAAGAGCTGCAAGATGAGCAAAACATTAACACTGACCGGCCAGACGGCACTCCGTTGCCAAAGTTAGTTCTCACTCAAAGATAGTAGAAAGTACATAAAGCTCTTATAGCAAATAGTGGTATACTTTTCTAGGGTATACCTTTTACAGAGAGAGTGTATTTGGGCACCTAGTAATTCTCAGCCGAGCACGTGCGTCCATGATGTCACCTGTAACCGTCTTTGCAAATGACATCATGCATGGCGATTGCCAAAGCGAGTGCCTCATGGCCAAGCCCTGCGACTTGATGTCCACGTGCCGTTGACCTGTTAGAAATATCTTGCCAGGCCAAACTTGATTTGTCCTACCCAGGCCGATCAATGTCGCTCGCAATGCTGCAGGTTAAGGCCTTTCTGCCAACTCTTCATGGGATCAGCACATTTGGCCCAAACCGGATGTGATTCGGCCCAATAACATCTTTGTAGACTCTTATGTCCTCTAACAGGCAAATTGCAGTTCTGCTAACTAAATAATGGGGTCGAAACAAACCAGCCTCTATCCTAGGAGCATTTAAAATGAATCAAAGAAGTACCCCATGATTGATCTTCTCCATGAGAAAGTACACTTTTCCAGGTTTCTCACTCACTCTCTCAAAACCTCGATTTCTCTCTCACTGCTATTAAACTTCACCTCATTTTAATTTTTATTCGTTTTAAGGCATATGGATACTTATCGATTGCGGTTGGGTTGTAATGAGTGTATTGAATGTGTTGGATGGGGCGTTGGGTGGCCAATTTGTTTAGTTTCTTTCTTTCACAATGTGTTGAGGCGGAGTTTTAGAGCGCAGTTTTTGTGCAAGGCGTTTGGATGGTCGAGGCGCCTTCCAAGGTGGCTTTCTTGGTGTGGTCTACAGCTCGGGAAATTTTTGACTATTATCACCTTTTTAGGCGGAGGGATATTTTTGAGAGTTGTATTGCATTTGTAAGATGGTTGGAGAGTCGGTCCTCATCTTATTGTTAGATGTGTACTGGCTCAGAAGTTGTGGTCTTCTGCGTTTTTGGAAATGTACTGGGAGGTTGATTGCCACAAGAGAAGGGTGATAGGGGGAGTTGGAGTCTTGGAGAGGGATGACAGTTGCGAAGCAACGGAGGGGAGCTTGGTTGGTAGCTTTCTTGCCTTGTGTTGTAGATTGGAGGAATTGATGCCTAGGCTTAAGGAATTTTGTTTGTGTTGTATAGCTGTTTTTTTTGGGTTTGTGTATTAAGCTTATATTATTGTGTAATTTTGTGGATCCATTCTGTTATAAATGCCTTTTGCCTCCTTTTGTTTTCTAGGGTTTTGCCTTTCTTTTGTAATGGAACGGCATCCGCTTAATGCCTTTTCTCTATGTATATTTTGCACACTTAACCTATCAAAAAGAGCATTAACTTACCTTCGTTGTGCTATCTTTTTGATGGATGATGGATCAGTTATATGGATGCCATTGTTTTTTTAAGGGTGAATAGTTGTGCTTTTGTTGGTTTGCTATTCCTGTGGACATAATGTTTGTCATGTAACAAATCAAGACACGATAAGAAAAAAAAAAAAGGCTTATCCTGCTGGGTCGTATGTTTGTTTTTGAGAAAAATGTTGTCATAGTCAAGTCCAGAGATATATCTGCAGTGGCGTCTTCACAGCAAGAGATGAGGGTGCTGCTGAACACATGTAATTTTTTTTTTTTTAATGATTTTAAGGAGTATAATTTTCTTTAAGAAGGGCAGACGTGGTCAGTGGTAAATCCCATAGTTTCCCAACGGTCAATAATTGGCTTCTCAGAAACAGCCTCTCTGTTTGCTGGGTTAAGGCAGCATACATCAACCCTTTCCTGAGATCCCGCCTATGCTGGAGTTCCGTGCACAACCTTTTTCTTTTTATATTCTTTTAAGCTTCATTTGAAAACCCAAGACCAGGACATTTTAAACACCCAACAGCTCGAGTAGTCCATAATTGAACACCCAATAGAATATCCTTAAACAAATCTACACTCATAATCACGAAATTAAAAAGCAAGAGCAAAAGAAGGATCTATTTTACTGCTACTAGTAATCTGTGTTGGGGGGTTGTCTTCTCTCTCAATGATGGTCGAGGATAATTGTTTAATTTTGTGTATATTCTTGTTTTTTGGTCCCATGATTCACACTAGCATATGGGATTTATGTATTTATTCTCTGTTTAGAGCTCTAGCAGAGGTGATGTGATTTTTGAACACGCTGCCACAAAATCCTTGAGAATCCACTGTATTTGATTCTGTTTCAGCTTTTAACTGGAATATTACGAAATAATCAAGAAATTTCATTCTTCATTCTTTTCTTTTTAGTAATAACTTCATGAAATTTTCTTCCATACATTCTTGTACTGATTTTCCACTTGTATCTACTCATTATGGTTATGTGGGTGATTTTCTAGTGCTAGGCAGCTAGAGTTCTACCATATTTCAATCTACTAAGTGCTGTTTGCAGACTGTTACTTTAGTTTTTAGAGACATTTAAGTCTTCTCCTTTTGAATTACTTGCATGCATTTTTATTTCCTGTTGTTTTTTAAAAAATAAAATTTGTTCCGGGGTAGCTCGTTTTTGGCTGAGTTTGGACTAATTTTTTCCTGCCCGTTTCTAATATGGAAATGTAGGTTCTTCTGTTTTTGGGCAGAAACCTGCTTTTGGAGGCTTTGGTTCAAGTACTACGCAGACGAATCCTTTTGGAGGCACATTCCAACAATCACAGCCGGCGTTTGGGAGCAGCCTGTTTGGTTCTACGCCGTTTGGTGCATCAAGTCAACCTGCATTTGGAACTTCTAGCACCCCAGCCTTTGGTTCAAGTAGCACACCCCACAAAATCCTTGAGACTCCACTGTATTTGATTCTGTTTCAGCTTTAGAAATTTCGTTCTTCATTCTTTTCTTTTTAGTAATAACTTCATGAAATTTTCTTCCATACATTCTTGTACTGATTTTCCGCTTGTATCTACTCATTATGGTTATGTGGGTGATTTTCTAGTGCTAGGCAGCTAGAGTTCTACCATATTTCAATCTACTAAGCGCTGTTTGACTGTTACTTTAGTTTTTAGAGACATTTAAGTCCTCCTTTTCAATTACTTGCATGCACTTTTATTTCCTGTTGTTTTTAAAAAAATAAAACTTGTTCCGGGGTAGCTCGTTTTTGGCTGAGTTTGGACTAATTTTTTCCTGCCCGTTTCTAATATGGGAAATGTAGGTTCTTCTGTTTTTGGGCAGAAACCTGCTTTTGGAGGCTGTGGTTCAAGTACTACGCAGACAAATCCTTTTGGAGGCACATTCCAACAATCACAGCCGGCGTTTGGGAGCAGCCTGTTTGGTGCATCAAGTCAACCTGCATTTGGAACTTCTAGCACCCCAGCCTTTGGTTCAAGTAGCACACCCGCCTTTGGTGCCACAAGTTCCCCAGCTTTTGGTGTGGCTAGCACCCCAGCTTTTGGTTCCACTGCAAGTCCTGCATTTGGTAGCACATGCACTCCATTTGGTGTCTCAAATGGATCTGTCTTTGGATCTGGGGGAGCATTTGGGGCTTCCAGTACTCCTGTGTTTGGATTTTCAAGCACACAAGCCTTTGGTGCGCCAAGCACTCCAGCATTTGGTGCATCAAGCAGCCCAGCATTCTCAAATGGATCTGTCTTTGGATCTGGGGGAGCATTTGGGGCTTCCAGTACTCCTGTGTTTGGATTTTCAAGCACACAAGCCTTTGGTGCGCCAAGCACTCCAGCATTTGGTGCGCCAAGCACTCCAGCATTTGGTGCATCAAGCAGCCCAGCATTTGGTGCTTCAAGCACTCCTGCTTTTGGTACTTCTAGTGCTCCATCATTTAGTTTTGGCTCCACTCCTGCGTTTAGCCAATCGGCTTCTGCTTTTGGCAGCAGCCCATTTAGTACTTCTACATCGCCTTTTGGGGCTCAGAGTTCTTCATTTGGTGAGTTATTTTCGATTTGTATATGTTGTGGGTACATTTGGGAGTTCAAATGAATTTTTTTAAAAGCTTTGCATTTTAGCATATAATGGATTTTGGTACCTTATAGACTATAGTTCGTATGTATTTATTTGTTCCGCCCATGCTGAAGCTTTGTTTCGTCATGAACTTCGTGCAGGAGCTCAGGCCACAGCTCCTGCTGGTCAGTCTACCGGTGCTATTGGATTTGGTGCTACTACTCCGCAGTCAAATCCTTTTGCTTCTTCATCAGCATTTGGTCAGTCATCTGCGAATCCCTTTTCATCCTCAACACCTTCCAATCCCTTTGCTCAAAAAACTCTAGCCTTTGGTAGTACAGGCTTTGGATCTTCCTCCACAGCCTTCAGTTCTTCACCCTTTGGTGCTTCGTCTGCTTCCAATCCTTTTGGTTCAACTTCATCTGGAACCACTTCCATATTTGGCTCAGGTTCAGCATTTGGAACCAATACCTCACCCTCGCTCTTTGGTTCTGCAAGCTCGTCTCCTTTCGGAACATCAACATCTATTTTCGGTTCTTCATCAGCTCCTGTCCAGATACCAGATTCAATTCCTTTATTGGCTTCCTCGGCTCCTTCAGCTCCTCCACTTCATGTAGACGATTTATATGATGGTCCAATTCATTATCCCTCCATTGATTTCGGCTCCATGGAGTTTTCTGTTCCTGGTGCGGAGCAGGTTGCCCCTATAACTAGTGAAGCTAAAGACGCAGACGGTTCTTCCTCTTGTGTGATATGTTGGGATGCTCCAGTTGAGGGTGCGTGCGTTCCCTGTGGTCACATGGCTGGCTGCATGTCTTGTTTGGACGAGATTAAAACCAAGAAAGGGGATTGCCCAGTTTGCCGAGCCAAGATAAATCAGGTCATCAGGATCTATGCTGTTTAAGGAACAAAGCTGGACATCGTGCCCTGGGTTTTGCAGGTGAAGATGTCTCACCTTTTATTTGTTTACGGGTTCTTTGCACTATACACGTGGCGCACCACAGCGTTTGTTTATTCCTGTATGAGGTATTTTTTTACTTTTGTTTTGAGTTGAAGCATCCATGATTGTATGTAAACATGTTCACCCGTGTATATATCTTTTGTGTTTGAATATAAAGTGAAGCTGTTTCATGCTTAATATTGTTAGCCAATTTTTCCTGTAAATGAGTGTTTCAGTTCTTCCCAAAGCGAAGCGTGTGGGTCAAAATATAACTGATGGTTCAAAATAGTTTGGAAAGGATGCTGTTTGGTGAACAAAAAATGTGTGGTGGTCTTGATGGTGATGAGGGTGAATAGTGACATAGTTCCAAAATGTTGGAAGTGTAGATGACCATTCGAAGCCGCCTAGACAGCCACAGAATATATATGTACCCTGATAATATTTTGGACTACCCCTTGGCTGAAGATACGTCTCCTTGTCGGTATATCACTGCGTGAGTGCAAACAGCGGGTCCTTTGAGCCAAATTTCTAGACCCACCTTCCATTTTTCAGTCCAGAGGACGAAAACGGCACATGGCTTGCTTCCTTAACAAAAGACAAGTTACCTTGCGCTTCCAAGATAAAGAGGTGTCCAAAGCCAGCTCTAATTCATCGGCATCAATATGGCATGGTCATAACTATTTGCTTGTTCTACCCATTGGAGTCAGAATGGCACCAAAGATGGGTTTGCCAAAATTTGTCATCAAGAATGGTTGTCTAGTGGAGAGAATTTTGCCAAATATAGGCAAAAGAAGAGCATTTGGCTGCCTGGTGGCAGATTCGGACCGTTTTTTCAGCATTTTGCAACTAGATTTGCATGCCCTTATGTTACTTACCCGTTACCAGTGCTGCACTGCCTTTTCCCCGTAGTAGTCAATCTTGATAACCCACAGAAATAACAGTGAAATTGGAATTTTCTGTGTTCAGTTGATTACAGCAAGGAAGACCTCTTTACTTCTCTTTTACTCCTGATGATAACAATAGTGTATCACTATTTCCTTGCTTTGTGTTTGGTTAGATCTCTCTTCCTCCTCCAACTTTTCCTTTTCTTTTTGACGAAAGTTGTGACAACCAAGTAATAAAAGGTTAAAAGAGTGGGGAGAGAAAAGTTCTCATCATATTGCATAATGTTCTCTTAGTAGATGCTAAAAAGTAATCTTGAAATCATCTTATCGTTAAAAAACTTGTCTTCTAGTGTTTAAAGTTATTATTTGGTGGTCGTGAAGTACTGTCACATGATGCTCTCTTATTTACAACATATTTCTGTAGTGTCTAGAACCAAAACACAAATTGTATGGATTTAACGGCGGAAATATATGATAGATAAAATAAACTCATAAAAGTGTTGAAATATTACGTGGCGGAGCTCTTAATTACTCGGGGGTTTGACTAGGGTTGTGAACTCCAGCATAAAAGGTGGACCGTGGACCTACCTGAAAAGGAGATGGGTCAAAGGTAAGGTGAGATGGGTTAAATGCCGCACCACGTGATTCATTGACCACTTTTGTACTCTTCCAATACACTTTGTCCCCTGCCTCTAATACAAGTATCGTATGGTAATCAAATCACTGTTACTGGTTTCCCTTGGCTACAAATACTAATTGTTGACCACTTTCGATGGCTCTTGCCCAAATTAGCATTACTTTTTAGACTCTTCCAAGGGGTAATTCTAGAGATCGAACCCGTCAAGTGTGAGTGTGTGTGTTTGTGGTGAATTATTTCTTACATTGGGGTGGTTTATATCTCATAGTCTCCAGTCACTTAAGATATAAAAATTTGAACCTATGCATATAACAAGGAGCATATATGTATTGTGGGTATGTTAGAAAAACTTGCATGCGGATAGAGTACCACCACGTGGAATCCGTCGGTTCATCTGAGCCATCCAAATATGTTTTGGACGGTCCATATTTGTTGCTGCAAAATTGCCCCCAAAAACATGTCACTCTTAAATTTGGGCGGTCCAAAATATGTTTGGACGGCTCGGATGCGCCGTCGGGTACCACGTGGCAGTACCCATTCGGCATGCAAGTTTTTCTCGTGGGTATGTCATCATTTTTGCTCAAAAAATTCAAGAATGTGTTAATTCCATATATATATATATATATAAGAAGAGCTTCCTATCCACACCTTAAAATGCGGACCTAACGTCCGCACCCCACTTTCCCGATCAAATTTTCATGATCCGAACCATCCAAGGTGTTTTTAAGGGTCCCCACAGGGAAATTAGCAAAAAAAAATACTGGAAAGGGCTTTATCCGAGCAGTTTTTCATAAAAACTGTATATATGTATTTTTATGAAAAACTGTTTGGATCAAGCCCTTCCCGATATTTTTTTTTAACGAATCCTTTAGTTGGACCTTAAAAACACGTTTTAAACACATTGAGCAGTTCGGATCGTCAAAATTTGGTCATGAACTATGAGGTCGGGACGGGGTCCGGATTTTAGTGGTGTGGACGGGAAATTTGGTCAAAATTTGTGTGTGTGTGTGTGATCACATGAACACTCAACGGTTGCGGTACAATACATGGATTAAATTTGACTTATGTAATTTAAATTAATTAATTGAGCTGCATAGTACTCAATAAAATGGAATGAAAGTCACAAATGTGGGACTATATATAACTGCAAATTAAACTTCATTATGGTTAATAGACATGAGTCGATATCAACCAATGGGGCTAGCTCAGTTGGTCATTGCTTTTGCATCTCACTAGGAGGTCAGGAATTCGAATCCCCGCCTGCGTGCAGGGGCTTTTCCTTTCTCTGTTTCTTTCCTTGTTTCTCTACTCTGTAACGGGCTTATTTCTTGTATTGGTTAAAGTGGTTGGGCTTAGTTGTCTCGTGGACTCTCTCACATGTAGTGTCCCAGGTTGATACTTTGTACTCCATATGTGATGTAATTGATCTCTCATCTATCAATTGACAAAAAAAAAAAAAAAAAAAAGAGACATGAGTCGATATCTAATTGGAACAAAATATTATGAAGAGAGTTCACAATTTAATTTGGATAAATATATCTAGTCCTCACATTTGGGTTTTTCTTGTGGACAATAGTCGTATAAGCAGGGTACGTGAAAAAATAAAAAATAAATGGAATATTCCTTTCATTTGTGTGGAGAATGGGAGAGGTGGACATGAACTTATAAATTGCACTTAACGGCCTTCCATGGTTACAGGTAGGTGTATATTAGTTTTTTTTTTTGGAAGAATAAAACTTCACTGATGACAAAATTTATAATCCAGGGTGTGGATTTAAAATATAATTGGCAAAAGACGTATTGCACACAAGCGAGATAAATAACACATCAAAATCAAGTAAAGGATACACTAACGATAAAATGGTCAAATGGTTAGACGTTGGAGCGGCATATATAAGTTGTCGTTGAACACCTATCCCAATAGTTCTACTATTGACAAGACTTCCTATAGAAACCGACATATATCTGCCGGATCGCTTTTTCACCATCTCTTCTAAAATCAATTAGTTTTAGGAAGGGTTTCACTTAAGTCATTTATGACATTTAACATCGCACATGCAAGTTTATTTTTAGAGCGATTGCAGAGAATGTCATTGTATAACCAAATCGACAGAGCACTCTGGCCCAACATATCCATACCAGAGGCTATATAACAGGCAATAGCTAATTCCATGGCTTACCACATTTGGCTCAACTTGGACGATTTTACCCCTACAATTTCTGGCTTGCCTTCTCTGATTTTGGTAATTACTGGATTTCTCTTTGACTGTTTTGGTCATTTGGTGGTCTTTGTACACAATTGCGAAATTTCCCCTTTTGTTTTTTATTTTTTGCTTGGGCCCCTACTACTTTATTGTGTTTTGTCATTGTCAAACCCCCAGGCTTTATTTTTTTTCCTCTTTAGTCCCCAATTGTATTTGTGTGTTGTCATTGTCAAACTGCTTTATTTATATAGATGAGAAAATATCATTTCTAAACCTATTGAATTAAGTAAAAAAAAAAACATAGCATGCACATCGTTAATTTTTACCAATGGGCAAATACTAACGGACATTAATTTCGACCTAGTACCAATCAAAGCACCAGGTGTATATTATTCCAGTTGTTTACCATTATCACACCTGGAATACAGTACAATGTTTCCAAAATCTCTCTTGGATATCATTCCTTTCTCATCAATTAATTAAGAAAAAAGTCATAACCCTTTCTCCTACCTAATCATGATTTAGATTCCCCACTTAACCTTTCTTTAATCACTAATTAATGTTGCTGCATGAAATTATATTCATTATCAAATAATAATTACCGACACCCAACAATCTTAAACTAAAAGTGGGACCCTTCATTCCAACCCTCTTCCTTTTGCTTTCCCTGTTTCAATTTCTGGTTCCTTCGTTCTTGCGTCTCTCTCTCTGCGGAATGGAGCACTGTTAGAAAATTGACAAGAAGCTTTCTGCTTTGTGGGTTTTTTTGAAATCTTTTAATGCCTTCACCCATCACTTCAGGCCACGAAAACCCAGGTAATTTTCTATTCAACTTTGTTGATTTTGATCATGGAATGGTACCCTTTTGATGTAATTTCCCATTTCTTTGAATTTCTTGTATATCTTTGATGGATAGAAGATAATATCAATGGGGGTTCCCTTGAATTTGAGCAAGATTCCAATAAAGTGGTTTCATTTATCTCATATCTGGGTAGATTGTTCAATAATCTTATAACATTTTGCATCTGATGGTATTTTATCTCTCTTTTTCTTCATAGTTTTTCTCTGGTTTTACAAAATACTTGGCCATCGAATGCTTCTTTACCTATCTTGCTAAAAAGGATTACTAAGAATTCAATTGTTGAACAAATTTCTGTATTATATCAATTACTTGATACCAAATTAAAGATTGTAGATTTTATGGGCAACTCTGTTCTTTTCAACTTATTTTGGAAAGTAACCCAGTTCTAGCTCATGATTCATGAGTCATAGGCCATTGCACACCCATAAGTGGAAAGATTAATTGTTGTTGCTGCAGTATGCGTCAACCCGTAGTAAATCAGAATACGTTGCTGTTTCTATGCAATTTTGATCTATGAATTGCTTTCAATCTTGTTCAAATCGTTAGTTGTCTATGCATATTTTTTATTGCTCTGCTTCCTATAATCCTATGGTTCTCCTTGGCTTTTCATTTGTTAAACTTGTTACTAGAGATGTGTTGAGAACATGTGTGAAGGATAAAGTCCCACATCGGATAAATAGAAAATGGTTGGATCTTAATATACAATTGGATGACTCACCACTTACAAGGCTTAGCCTTTTAAGTGGATATGGGTCATTCAATGTATATTAGGTCCATGTGATGTGGTGGACTCCGTGAATACTCCTCAATGGATTGGGCCTACGCGCACACGGGATGGACCTTAGGCGGATCAGACTCCCAACAAGATGCACCTAAAGTTTGGCAAAATTTGGTAAAGGTGTTATCAACTTCTGAGCGGGGGTGTTTCAGGCGTAGAGTCGATCACGTTTAGCACATAGCTGAATCCTGATAGAAAAGAATTATAAACCTGTTAAATAATCCATCAGAATGCCGTTAATCTGAGTTTCACTAGTTTTGGGCTGCAGTCAATACATTACATTTTCAAGAAACTCCATCGACAGATTAGCTATCTCACAGATAATGCTGTGAAAGTTTAAAAGCTGACAAAAGTTTATAAAGTGTCGGTTCCATTGAACTCTGAGCATTACACGAGTTGATATGAACTTTGAGATCTCCTACCCATGTAGGACTTGTACACCTACGAAGAAGATTTGATTTTTAAGAAAACTGACTTGTAAAACTCATTTAGATCCCGCAAGAAGAATGTAACCAGCAAATTGACTGGTAAAATTCAGTTGAGAGATTTGTAGGTCTAATATTGTTATGATATAACGTTATGACTTGACCTGTCTCACAACACATGCTTAGAAGAATACAATCTACAAAACTTAGATGGACAATTTTAGACTTACCAGCGGCGGATTCAACCTAGATAAGTTAAATAACCATAATGCACTACTTAGACTTTGACTCAACTAGGAAACTTCCCAAGGGGGATGCACTTTGATACTGAACCAATTTTGAGATTCCTAACTTCCGTGAATTTACCATTTTCTGTGTGTTCTTATGGATGCATCAAGGAACCTAAGAAGCACGGACACTCTCCTGGGGTAAACGAATCCGTATCCCAGACTTATTGGACACCGATACGCTCGGATACGTTGCCGGTATGTGTCCAATACGTGAAAATAGGTATCCGAATATTTCATTATTTTCCGATACGGTCGGATATGTTTTCCGATAAGCTTGGACTCGTTTTCCGATACGCTTCGATACGTGTTCCGATACGCTCCGACACGCTACCAATACATTTTGGGACACTCTATGGGTCAAAATACAATTTTTAAAACTTGAAACGGGGTAAAAATTATAATTTTTAAATCTAAATAGAATAATAAAGCATATCCAATAAGTAAGGGGTAAAAAGTGTAATCACACATATATCAGACAAATAAATATCATTCTTCTCCTTTCAACGTTAAACCCAAATCAGCCCTAAAAAATTTTATTCTCATTTTTTTTCTATTTTCTTTTTCTGTTTTTTTTCTGAGTTTTTTAGTTATATAATATTATATAACGTACCCCCAACGTATCGTGTCCTAGTTTTTGGAAAAATTACGTATCCGTGTATCCGTGTCGTGTCGTGTCCGTATCCGTGCTTCTTAGAAGGAACAATTGAAGGAAGAACCTGATTTATGCTTAATTCATGGAGGAGCTCATAGCTCAATCTACCGATTAATCAGCCACAAAGTCACGGGCCCTGGAAAAATAATAGTGCTGGTTGGGGTGGTTGTCCTTTATATTTTGGAGTCATTTGGCACCACAAGCGTGATCTTCCAGCAATGAGCAACCTTTTCAGTGCCTGTTGGTTGTATGCGAAGTGCTTAGTTTGCTTATACTGGGTAAAATTCAGGGGCACTGGGCAGTGATTCTCTTTGTCATTCTCCAAAACCTTGTGATTAGTTATTTTCGGGTGACTGGCCTCTCTTTTCCATCCATTATCTTGGTCAAGGTGTGTTCTCCATGCCATTTTTTCCGGGGTCAAGATAGCTGTTTTTTCGCTAGATTTGATTGACAACATATTCATAACATAAAGATTGTGATTTTGTAATATTCTATAAATAGCTTTCTATATATTGGGATTGGGAATGAAAAGGATGTGTTTGCAGTAGCGTGTGTGTGTCTGCATTATATGATATGTGAGAGAGCTTTATGGAAAATGTATGTCGTGAATCATGGTATATCAGTAGCTTGTGTATGTGCATTATATGATGTCTTCATTTTATGAAGTATGTCCATCGTGATTAGCTTGAGAATTTTACATCTTGTATATCGGTAGTTCAACTCGTCCTTGCCCTAACTTATGAAGACATGATAAATAATACATCTTCTTAGAACATGAAGTACATCCATCCGTACGGAATTTGTGTTACTTGAGATGTATTGACATACTTGTGCTCTGAAACTGCTAACGCACATGTTTCCGTTTGCATGACCACCACGCCAATGTTGAGGCCAGTGTTTGCACTATGAACTGCTACTCCTATTTCAAAATTACTCTATGATAATTCAGTTAATGTTTGATATTTTTTCTCTGATATTTCTAAATTTCTAATATTGTGACCTTATTAAACAGGTCAGATGGATACAAAATCTGTAAGGTGTGTCGTTAACAGCATTTCTAGATTCATTCATCTAGTTTCATGCCAGACAATGAATACTATGCCTGCTCAAAAGAGCTTTAGAAAGATAGCCAGCTTGTTGAAGCTTTTAAAACCGGTGCTTGATGATGTTGTTGATTATAAAATACCTTCAGATGAAGCCCTATACACAGAGTGTGAAGAACTGGATTTAGCTGTTAACGAGGCTAGGGAGTTCATGGAGGGTTGGTCTTCAAAGATGAGCAAGATTTGCAGCGTGAGTACCTTCTGGATCCATTTCATGATTCCCTCCATAGGAGTAATCCTGGAAAGAAAGAAACTTTCATTGTTGATATTTTTGTATGTAGCTTTGCCCTCTGATAAATTTCTATACCGTTTTTGTGCCCATCCCCAAGACACTTGTTACTTTTTAGAAGCAAGATAAATGAATTTCTTAGAATTCCCTTAGGCTGCATATGAATTCTGGAACTTTCGACATAAAAAAGAGAACTTGTAATTGGGCAATGGTCGATTTGAACCCATTGAAGACATCGATTTTGTATCTCATTTCTGCTTGTCTTATGGTAATCTGATGCATGTTATAGTGAAGACAGACCAACGGTTCTCTCTTAACTAAGTTTTAATAGTTTGTGCACTTAGTCGATGTTTCCTTTCCTTTGCCCCTTTGTTGTGTCCAGGTTCTTAAGAGTGAGCCGTTGGTGATGAAAATGCAAAGCTCATCACTCGAGATTTGTCGGACTGTATGTAGATTGTTGCAGTTATCACCCTCTGCTTCAAGTTTTACTACTGTTCAGGTGGGTATGAAGTTGGAATATGTTCGGTTATAGAAAAGGAGAACTGAAATTGTATGTTTGTTCTTCTTGCATTTTTCTTTTCTTGTTAGTAAATTAATTGTCAGTTCCTTGGTCACAATTGTCCTAATTATTCTTTAGTCATTCCTCTACACTGGATTGACAATTCATTTCTGGTTTCCTCTTTCAGCACTGCATGCAGGAACTTCAATGTCTAAAGCTGGAAAAAGTATCAGAATGCATAAAAGAGGCGATAAAAATTCGGAGAGAAGGAATGGTTCCTCCTGCTGAATATTTGACAAGGATAGTCGAGTCACTTGGTCTGATGTCAAAGAAGGAACTGCTGAATGAGAGCATTGCATTGGAAAAGGAGAGAACGACGGCTCAAGTTAATAAAGTGAAAGGGGAAATAGATCAAATCAACGACGTCATTGACCTTATGTCGCATATTCGTGATTTCCTGATCAAACTAGAGAACTTCAAAGTCATGGATGGCATAAGTATCCCTTCATACTTCCGCTGCTCTTTATCATTAGAACTTATGATGGATCCAGTGATTGTTTCTTCTGGCCAAACTTATAATCGGGCATCCATCCAAAAGTGGCTGGACCAAGGGTTTTCTATATGCCCCAAATCCCGTCAAAAGCTATCACACACGAATCTCATTACAAATTACACTGTCAAAGCTCTGATAGCAAATTGGTGCGAAGAAAACCATTTAAAACTCTCCAACACCCCAGAGTGCAAAAATCCAGTCACGTCCCAGTCTGAAAATGCAACATCTTGTCAAGATCTTATTCATATAGACAGTTTCCGTGGTTCCTCACAAAGTAACGATTCCGTATCAAGATCCTCCCTTGAGGTTGGAAATGAGTTTCAGAAGCCAAAAAATGATGCCTCCTCAAGATTTAGCGAGGAAGAACTGAATGAATGCCCTGGCAGGGAAACGGAAGACTTAGACCATTCATCCACTGATCAGTCATATGTTCACAGCAGGAGTGAATCAGCCTCAAGTGCCGTCTCTAGCATCGAGTTGTCAGGAGAAATAATATCCGAGTGTGCCTCTTCCTCTCCTTGGAATAAAAATTCGGAATTTTCTCCTTCCAAGTTATCGGAAAAGAAACAATATCATAGTTCCAAGACGATGGCTGAAATATCCGGAAATGGAAACAGTAACTACCCTAGAACTGTTTCGGTTCAATCGCCCAAGTCAGGGGGTGATGATTTAACCACACCTTCTCAGGTTGAGAAACTCGTCGAAGATCTACAGAGCCAATCAAATGAGGTGCAAACTTCTGCTGCAGAAAAATTGAGGTTTCTTGCGAAACACAACACGGAGAATCGCATCATCATAGGGCGTTCTGGGGCAATTTCGTCACTGCTCTCGCTTTTATACTCAGAAATGGAACTAACTCAAGAGCATGCGGTAACTGCCCTTCTGAACCTATCAATTAATGAAAACATCAAGGCCAAGATCGCGGAATCCAGAGCGATAGAACCACTAATCCATGTTCTGAGAACAGGAAGTGGTGGGGCCAAAGAGAATGCTGCGGCGACTTTGTTCAGTCTTTCTGTTTTGGAAGAGTACAGGGTAAAGATTGGCCGTTCTAGTGCAGTTAAGGCCTTGGTTGATCTTCTTCACACGGGTACCCTCAGAGGGAAGAAAGATGCTGCAACTGCTTTGTTTAACCTATCAATCTCCCACGAGAACAAGGCCCGTATCGTTCAAGCGGGAGCTGTGAAGTGTCTTGTTGAATTAATGGACCCTGCAACAGAAATGATAGATAAGGCCGTTGCTCTTCTTGCAAATTTGTCTACAATTGCAGAGGGCTGCAAGGCAATTGTGAGAGCCGAGGGAATACCCTTCCTTGTTGAGGTTATTGAGACAGGGTCTCAGCGAGGAAGGGAAAATGCTGCCTCCATACTTTTCCAACTGTGCATTAATAGTACCAAGTTTTGTCGCCTCGTTTTGCAAGAAGGAGCTGTTCCACCTCTTGTTGCATTGTCTCAGTCTGGCACCCCAAGAGCAAAAGAGAAGGTACACAGCTTAATCTTTTCATATATGTTTTTTTTTTTGGTTCTTTACATAAAGATTGCTTGAATATTGTATTTGTGCCGATCTACTTGACGAGAAATATGGGATTATATAGAATGGGGAAGGGGTGCTGTTACTTTGACTTAGTAATATATTTGGTCTAAGCTACTCCAGGTTGAAGAAGTATTTGGCATCTTTTTAGTTTTCCCTGTATTATTACTTGAAGTGAATGCGCTCGCGATGCGTGTGCAAAACTATGTCCCGTAAAAATTTTCATCCCCATGCTATGAATTATGATATATGTACGTTGAAATGCAAGGAAAAATATACCCTTTTTTTAAACTTTTGATCAGGGACAAAGGTAGCCTGGGTCGGGGAATAATAAATGAAAAGCCACCTTCAGAAGGATAATTGAGAAGTGAGAACTCTTCTAGTTTGCAACAAAAGAGTTAGTTTGGAGTATTCAAAAAGGATTTGTGTTCGTTTCGTCTTGTATTGTGGATGAGGCAGCAGTTTGTAGTGTTTGGAGGACCATGTGAAGAGGAGTTATGCCCAGTTCGAAAAAGAAAAAATAGCAGTTATGTATGTAACCTCCTTGTGTGTGTACAATTTCACCCCTAAGATTTGAACTACCAATTCAATTGAATCTGTTGCAGTAAGGATATTTTAGGAATTCAAAAGTGTGAGCCAGCCTAAAAAAGAATCCACACCAGAGTGTTGCTCTCCCTTTATAAATAGAATAGATCATTGAAATTAACAAATCACCTGAAAGGTAGCAAACATGGGAAACAGTAACACATGCCCAAAAAAGTGGTCTGCAAATTTTAGTACTCCACCCGTCCCATTTTAAGTATCATTTTTTACAATTGCACACTTTAAGCGGGTCAACAAACAATGCATATTTGTAAAAGAAAAAAGTTAAAAAGATTTTCTCCACCATTCAGAAGATCTCAATTTGTTCTTGTAGACAGTTTTCAAAATTATCCAAAATGGAGACATAAGATGACATCATTTTCTTTTAATTCCGAACCAGGCACAACAGCTGCTCAGTCACTTTCGAAACCAGCGTGAAGGGCCAATGGGGAAAGGAAAATAATCTGCAGAGATTTTATGTATCAATCCTTCAGGATCCAATACAATGTAAGTTGCTTACTTGCGAGGTCCCTTTAGTATCACCCTTTCGAGTTTTTTTTTTTCTTTCTTTCTATTTCCATTTGCAGTGCAGGAGATTTTATGATAGGGGAATGGATTTAGATAATAGTGAGTGTAGTTTACTTGCAAGTAGTGGTGTGGTTTTCATTCCATTGTTGCAGATACGTTGTACATATATATGCTTAGACTATTGAAATTTTTCCTGC
>JAXBDA010000630.1:0-26686 GCA_036023075.1 Gaultheria prostrata | reverse complement strand
TTATGATAGGGGAATGGATTTAGATAATAGTGAGTGTAGTTTACTTGCAAGTAGTGGTGTGGTTTTCATTCCATTGTTGCAGATACGTTGTACATATATATGCTTAGACTATTGAAATTTTTCCTGCTGTACACAAGTTTCAACCTTTATGGGCCGTTGATTATGGTACTCTACAACATATATTGCCCGCTTGGTCACTGAACAAATGGAGCTGAGATTAATCACTTGTACTAGATATACTTGTGTTCATGCTTCAGCCTTGAACACAAACATCGCAGATTTCATAACAGCAGAAACACCTAAAAAGTAAAAACACCTAGAAATCGGCAAACCAACAAACACACAATGAGCGATGTACGCAAGACACAAAGACTTTACGTGGTTCTCCGACTGTGTAGTTGAGTTCATCTAGGTCTCAACCAGTTTTGATTATTCATCGAATGAAGGAGTACCTATGAAGCACGGGTACTTCCAAAACCTCAACGTACTCGTACCCGTACCGTACCGTACCGTACCGGGTACTCTGAAAACGTACTGGGTACTTTTGAGTTTCTGGGTACGGCAATGGGTACTTTTGGGCCTATGTGTAAATATTTAAAAACTTTAGGGGTTCCGCGTGGAAAAAAACTTACACAGCTGGCCTTGATATGCAATACTCAATGCGATAAAGTCATAAACTAGAGACTACGACTCAAGTAGGACACCACATTTTACCCAAGGAGAGACTAGGTTGTGGGACATTGCTGGAGATGCATTTGATTCAATGGGGGTGCTGGTATTCTTGAAATCGCTAATCTTTCACTTGATGAGCCAGAGATGGAAGCTGTGTTGTTTAGACATGAAGTCGATGAAGTTCAAAATCCTTAGTTCTTAGGACTATTTTCTTGCTTTCCTTTTTTGTCTTGGAGCTTGCTTTAAGTATTGTTGTTATGTACTAAAACTCTAAAACGACATTGCAGTGTTTTGATCTAGGATTGTAGGCACGTTGAACTTGATGTTTGAACTCTTAGTCTCTTAACTTTTATTTATGCTGTTTTTTTGTTGGAAAAATGAGTTTCTTATTTAGTTTATGCAACGGAACATAGTAAAATAGGAAAAAATAAAATAAATTACACTGACGTACCCAACCGTACCCGTACCATACTTTTTTAGGTTTTTGCCGTATCGCATACTGGTACCCGTGCTTCATAGACGAGTACTAGTTACATCGGCTGTGTATAGCATTTATTTTTAACTTAGGGTTGCATCACCAATTATTGTAGTACCTCTGTTAGCGAAGCTTGAGCCAAACCAAATCAGTCTTCACGAGCCCATCACTCCTCACATGTTATCCTAAGTTCTTGGTGTGTCCTCTATATGGCGGTAAATGTAGATTTTGTAAGAAAAGAAATTCCAAGGGACAGAGAGCAAAAGACGTGTACGCAAAGACAGAGGAAGTATTCTTGAAACAAAGAAAGAGGCTACGATATCCATAACTGGCCTCCCTAAGTTTTCCAGAACTTGCAGTTGATACAAGTAACGCGTATAGTATATACTTTCTTAATCAGATGTGATACATACTTTTGTCATTGCATGTAAGTGCTGATTTGTGAGGTTGTACGCTCTAGTTAGTCTATTCGAGAAAAGATCTTTCCACTGTGTTTCTCTTGTTGCTCAGTCAAAGTATCCAGTAAATAGGCCCATCATAGGTTATACAATTACAGTAATATCTCTCATTTTTAGGAAGAATTGGCTCCTTAATTGGAGGATTATATGTCTATGATTACTTACATCTAGACTTATAGTACTACTTTTGTATATAAATCTTTGGTATATTTATATGAGAGGAGGGGGCTTAACAGTGAGTTCACTGGAGTTGTATATAAATCTTTGGTATATTTATATGAGAGGAGGGGGCTTAACAGTGAGTTCACTGGAGTTGGGGAGCGTAAACTATGTCTCTTATCTTCGCTCGAAACAAAAAAGAGACATCTTTAGTTTCCAATGCATAAGCTATTGCTGTTTATATGCAATGTAAACTGTTCCCAAACATGTTGTCAGATCAAACTGTTTCGCCAAATCAAAAAAAATTATTATGTGCTCTTGAAGTATGCCACGTGACGTCTCGCGATTTTTGTTCACCACACGACTTTTAGGGACCATGACTAAGGGTATGGAACCCGAAGCGACACGTAGCAATTCTCCACGACCTCTAAATTATTTCTAAAACATAGCCCTCTTCTATCCTCTATTGCACCCGGGTCACAATTGTTTGTGATTTTCTTTTTGGCTTTTTGGGAAACTAAAAAGCTTGCCATTTTTCCCCCTTCATTATGTTTTAACCTTTTTAGAGAAGTGAAACGAAACGCAGGAGAAAAAGATTGAATTTTTGGATGACGAAGTAGGGTACTTTCGATAGCCCGAGTGATGTTCATATGTTAGTTTAGTTAGACTTATTGTAAGGGGTATCGATGCTCTTCCATCATTTCGAACCCAGAACCTCACGGCTCTTAAGTAATGTCTACCCACCTAGTCAGTGTGCATGGTTAAAGATTTACCATTCCATCTTCCCTGATTGCTCCACTGTAGCAATTGGGAATATTATCTTGATGTTTTAGGCCCTCGTGTTCGAGGGATACTGTGTATCCACGTCAGGTGGGTGATTAATATCCTTCAAGGAACTTGAGATTATTTTGCCTTTGGTTTTCTAAGAAAGACGTTTGGGGTTCGAGTTCATCATACTTTGACAATTTGCGGTATAAAAATTGTACGATTCGAAAATCCTTATGTATTAATCAGAAATATCATTCGCATTATTTTCTTCACAGAGACAGGGCTTAGTAGGCTGTTTGGGGAGCTTCAAAAAAATTTATATTTTTTGGCTTTATGAGACGACGTTAGGAATTACTCCGGAGTTAGTGGTTACAAGGGGGTCGAGCACTTCCACCATAAGGACTCGAACTCAAGACCACTCTCTCCCTTGAAAATGTAGAGTAACGAACCAATCACATTAGCTGTGGTATTCGGGAGCTTCAAAGTTGAGTCGTCGCCAAATGTTGTCAATAATTAAGAGCTCCAATACCAAACTGTTAGCCAGGAGTTTGCTCTTAAAAGAAGATATTGACTAGAAACAAGATCTGGATTTTGTCCCCAGTTTAGGTGAACTAGGCCTAATAGATTTTAGGTTGCAAATAAGTCTCTGTTGCTAATAAGAGTGGTAGGGAAGGAGAGCTCGCTCCCCTACAGTTTTTCAAAAGTCCAGTTTTTGCAGCAGAATTTCAGGATTAATAAGCTGACCAGCTGTCTGAAATCCCTGCAGTTGATAGAGTTTGAACAGATCAGATCCAAGAGTTCTTTAGAATCAGTTTCCAGAATGACGATCTTGAAATTTCCCATCCCATGATAGATTGCCCGCAATTTAGTTTTTTTGGTAACCGAGTGTCCGGACCAGTTTGCATGCACCTTAACAGCAAATCTCTATTGGCCCCAAGATTTGAAATGTTTTGCCTTTGTTGAGTTGACCCAGCACTATAATTGCTTTCCCATGCACACTCGGCCTAATTGCACATTAAATCCAGAGTTTGATCTGTTTTTAAAATTAAACATAAATATTTATTCGGACAACTAAAACTTTTATTGGGGTGTTTAAATTTAATCTCTTCATTCATCTCTGTCACAGCATCTCCAACCAAAATGACACCGATCATAAAAGTAGTATAATCGAAAATTAATTTACAATACCTCTAAAAAGAGACCAATTATTAGTAGATTAAACAAATTTTTGGGAAAAAATTAGTTTTAAATTTCGGAGGGAAAGTTGAGGTTCGGAGAGAAATGGTTGAATCTTAGAAGAATGATGACTGGAGTTCATGTAAATAATTGTACTCTTCAAAATTATCTTTTGGGTTAAACATATTGTTTGGAGACTTTTGAAAAATTGGATTGGAGATGCTTTTAACCGAACAATTGCTTTGGCGGGAAAAATCACGTCAGAAACCTCATGGCTTCACGAGAAAAGGCTTTGGATCACCGTTTGGGAGGAATGGGAATGTGATACCTTATTCCATGATTTCGACGTTTCGGAAAGTCAAGAATGAGAATGTGAATGCCATACTTTTATAATTCTACTATTTGGAAGAGAGAAATGTGAATGCAATTCCTGATAACATATTCAACCAGGAATTACATTCTTAAACTAAGTGAGAATTTGATCTCTACCTCACCCCATGGTAATTTGAGATTACTGGTTCTCAATTATTTAAAAAATGAAATTTTGACTTTGATAAATTTCCAAATTAATTGATTCTTGCATAAGATTACAAATTCCCAGGAATTTGATGTTGTGCGGCAGACCCTCGGAGAACCCAACCGCAACCCAAAATTATTGATGGCTATGAAGTTGGAGAAGTAGCAAACCAAACATATGCGAAAATGGGGAGAAACCAAACCAAAAGCATAAACAAATAAGAGAGATACCAAGATTTACGTGGTTCGGCTTACGGATGTAAACCTACTCAACAGGGCAAGCAAACGAGAGAGGATTCCACTACGTGAAGAGAACAATGCTCCGAAGAGCTACAATGGTGACAAACCAAAACAAACTCTCTCAAGAGTCACTCACCAACCCCAGTTACAAGTTCTCTCACCAAAACCCAATTGGAATCTCTCACTGAACAAATCTCTCTCATCAAGTCTCACAAAACCGCTAGGGTTTTAACCAAGAGACGCAGATGGAATAAGATTCCACAGACGTAACCGGATGTCACACAGAAACAAATGATCTTCCAAATGGCCGAAGGCCTACAAACCCCACCATGAAAGGGGCAACCAAAAACTGATGAAGATCATACCAAGAACCCTAATTTCAGATGAGACCCCCTAGGGGCCTCTCAAAGGGATGCATTGAAGCAATCCAAACCCTAATGGAGAGAGCAAGGCTATATTTAAAGCCACCGAATCCTTTCTAAAGCCAATACTTGGACAAACAACATTCCTTGCACCCAAAGTCACAAACCCACAAGGAAACAGATCCTTAGGAAGTTCAAAACAGAACAAAATCGGCTAAAACGCACAAAAACGGACACGGTGGTCCGGACCAAGCCTTTCCTGGTCTGGACCTGACATGCTGAGACCGAAATACACCAACCGGGATCCCTCGTCCGGACGAGCACTCATGCGAGCATCAAAATGGTCCATACTTGCTTGGTCTAGACCAGAGATGCTGCGAATGTGTAAATCGAGCCAAAAACCAACAAATCTCCACCTTAGCGAGATATCGATGTACTAATCAAAATAGACCGAACAAATTCCCACACTTGATTCCTAGGAATTATATTCCTATTCTTATACAAGTAAATTCTAATGAGTGATTCCCAGCAATCATTTTTCTATTCCTACTCAAGATTTCTGCTATCCAATTCCAAACATATCCAAGGAACAGAGCATGCCTTCAAAGAGAAAAAACAAGTAAAGCTCCTTGTACATATTCTTTTTCCGATAAATAAGCGTTCAAGTTAGCTTACGCACACCTTAATTAATTCTGAAAGACCAATTTCACTGTCCACTAACGGAGACTCCATTTAAAGTAAAAGCTCTGTATCGAATGAAACACAGCTCGAAAGATAAATTTGCGATTTTTACCGATGAAATTGGCGAATTGATTTCCCAATATCTGACGCTCCTCTGGATGATCCATCAAATCGATAAAGTGACATACTATTTTCGTCCCCAAAAAAAATTCTCCGGTTCAAAGACGAGAATTAAAAAATGAGGAACTTTTGTCAAAAAAATTCATGCTTTTTGCCATTAGTTATTTGTAATATCAATGAAGAATATGGAGTATTAGTTCATCAAAGAAATTTTTTTTCCTAACTAAGGGCTTGTAGCCTAGCAGTATCTATTGGTTCTCTTACAAGCGAGACCAGTGTTCGAGCCTTGGTAGAGGCGTTTGGGGTTTAGGGTCATCGATAGCTTCTAGACCAAGTGCAATTTTGTTCACCCTCCCTAAAAGAGGGTGAACAAAACCCTCTCTTTGACTGGTTAAATAGTGTAAATCCCGCCTTTGCAATACACTTTTTGGAAAGAATAACACTGATATATATCGATTGACAAAAAATAAAAAAATTCCTTTGACAATAATGTATTTTTTAAGTTCTTATTTTACAAATCGAAAGAATCTTTTTTAAGACGGAATAATAAGAGGGAAAGAGCACTTATTTTTTGCTTCACGTGCGGTACCTTCTTATTCACTATTGTTTAAAATGATGCTTAGACTCACCATGTCCGTGAAATTTTCCGTTAATCATATCCTGTGGAATAAAATTAACACGGTTTTTTTCCCCTTTTTGACCAAAAAAGGTTGTGAAATGTCAAATGTTCAATTTTTTACTACCCCTTATTGTTCTTGTTAATTATTGAGGTCATTTCGCGATCAACTGTCATTCAAGACTCCGTATTGAACAAGTAACAGGAGTAGGTGAAGAAACAGATGATAACAGGGGTGGAGTGGCACGTACCCTCCCGGTTCTGAAAAAATAATTTTTTTAACATTGATGAAAGGCGATATTGTATTTATCGGTACTCATATAATTTGATCTTTTTAGCAAATATAATGAAAATGTTGTAATTCAAAAAAATAATTGGTTTCGATCGTATAAATATTATCTTTATAGCTTTCATTTAAAAATCATGAGATAGTTGAATCAAGTTTTTATTATTTGTAACGAAAAAATAAAACTCAAGATAAGACTTGATTTTATGAAACACTTTCGTTTTGTATTCTCCCGAACAAAATACAACAATTATTAGTGAATTTCTATCGAAAAGTGTAAGCTCCTTAACCAAATTCTGGTTCCGTCCCTGACTCGTTTGTCTCAACATGCTTGTTCGATCAAAACTTTAAAAAAAAAAATCTAATTTTTTTTCATAAATTAAATGAATTCATTGATAGTAGTAAAGTATGTAAAAAAAATTGAAGTTTTTTGACAAAATACTATAGTACTATATTATTTTGAAGTTCTCATTGTGATGGCCAAACAAATATTTTAAATTTTACAAAAAAATTGAAGTTTTTTGTTTGGGACAAAGGTAGTGGTAGGCTTCTTTTCTACTCCAAAATATTTTTACAATCTTTGTTCTGTCTCCATCACAACCTCGTGACCTACAGTCTCACCTTCTTCCATTTCCACAAAAGCCCTAACACAATTCTCAGACCCTCATCTCCTCTCTCTCTCTCTCTCTCTCTCTCTCCACACAAACACCAGTAGGAATCAAACAAATAGATAATTCTCTCTCTCTGGAATAAATTCAGTTGCTCCCCCTACTTTATCACAAAAAAATAAAATAAAATTTTTTACTTACATATTCAGAAAAACAAAGCGTTTAAGTACAGTAAGATTTTCTTGTCCTAGCTCAATCATACTCCTATATAGAAACCTTTCCTCCCAAAACACAAGAGATGAGTGAGAGAGAATCCCAATCCCTTCTTCACTCTAGCTCCCATCAATCTCATCACTAACCCTATTTTTGTGCAAACATCTCATCTTCTCTCTCTCTCTCTCTCTCTCTCTCAGCACAAATATGGAAATCTTGTTTTGTTTCCTTAAATAACCCTATTTTCTGTTTCCTCTTTCCTTTTCTCATCTAGAAAAAAGTCTTGTTGGGGATTTCCATTCAACACCTGAAAATGTTCTCATTAGTCTCATCATGATCTCTTCAGCTCTATAAGAATCAAAGATGATGCAGTCCTCTCTTCAGCTCAAGAAAATGAAACCCTAGAAAGAAAGAAAAGAAAATGAAACCCTAGAAAACCCTTTCAAAAAAAAAAATATAGACTTGTCCTGCGTACTGAAATTTCTAGCTCCGTCCCTGACCAGATCCTAGAACTTTAACCCATTCAAAACCCAAATCATAACACTTATGGATTCACTCCAAGAAATTGGAGGAGAGAGCTCCAACTCCGAAAACACCGGAAACAACAACAATAACTCGTTTACCCTAACGGGGAACAGCTCATCCTCTTCCTCCACACCGACGACGCCGAGCCGATACGAAAACCAGAAACGCAGAGACTGGAACACTTTCGGGCAGTACCTCAAGAACCACCGCCCTCCGCTTTCTCTCAACCGCTGCAGCGGGGCCCACGTGCTCGAATTTCTCCGGTACCTCGACCAATTCGGGAAGACCAAAATCCACACCCCTATATGCCCTTTTTATGGGCACCCGAACCCGCCCGCCCCCTGCCCCTGCCCGCTACGACAGGCTTGGGGCAGTCTCGATGCCCTCATAGGCCGTCTCAGGGCGGCCTACGAGGAGAATGGAGGGAAGCCCGAGGCAAATCCCTTCGGGGCTCGGGCTGTCAGGCTTTATCTCCGAGAGGTGAGGGATTTGCAGTCTAAGGCTAGAGGGGTTAGTTATGAGAAGAAGAAGCGGAAGCGGCCACTGCCGTCACAGCAGCCGCCTCCGCAGCAGCTGCCGCCGCCTCCAGGTGCAATCTAAATCATGTAATCGGCGAAAATTTGGTACGTAACCCAGAATATTTACCTACAAAAAAATCATCCAGATATTGCAGGATATTCATTCCGGGTATTGCGAGTCATACCCGGAATGAATCTGGTCTATAAGTTTCATTTCTTTGGGTAATTTTTTTTTTTAGGTATTTTAATTTGTTCTGGGTATGAGGTACTATTAAAGCTGATTTTCTTTGTTTTTGTCGTGAAATATTTTCTCTTTTTTTTAGTAGTAACTTTTTTTTTTTTTATCTGAAGTTGGTAGTGGATGTGAACTCTTGTTTCAGTGGGTTAAGTACTGTTTGGTATCAGAGAACTACTAGTGGTTAGATCTGGGAAATCTTGGATTCAGCTTTTTGATGCAAACAGTATTGCTGAAAGTAGGAGTAAATGTAGTTGACTTCATCATGAGCATGCCATTGCTCATGATAGAATTGCAAGTAGTAGTACTTCATTAATTGATCATCACAGTCCTATTTCAAGTTAATTATTAGTACTACATTTTCAGATCTGTTTAAATCCATCTTCATTTGTAATTCTGTCTTAAGCATTTCTTACATGCCAAACTTATCAATATGAGAATTTTAAGCAAGTGTTTCTGTGTTTGCGCGCTTGGTTAGTTTTTCCGGTTGGGTTTGGGGGCATATGATTTTCGGGGTGCGCAGGTGTGTCATTTCATTGATGATCACAGTTCCATTTTAAGTTAATTAGTACTAGTACATTTTCAGATCTGTTTCCATTTCCATTTGTAATTCTGTCTTAAGCATTTCTTGCATGCCAAACATTTCATATGAGAACTTTAAGCAAGTGTTTGCGCTTGGTTAGTATTTCTGTTTGGGTTTTAAGGGGGCATATGATTTTCGGGTTCCCAGGTGTCGATGTTGTTGGGATGATGCCGTTATGCTTAAGATCCTTTTGATATTTGTATATCAATTTCAAAGAAAAAGAAATTTGTTTTTTTGCTGATAACAAAAAATAGCAAGTGTTTGCTCTCAATCTCTCATCATGTAACTTGTGTAAGGAATTGTAGAAGAAAAAGAAATAACTAGAAAGGAATTGTGAAGAAGCTAAGTTTATCTTTTGGTTTTGCTAAGATTTTTATTTTTATCTCAATAAATCTCTCAATGAATTCATAATTTAAACACAGACCTAAATAACTTTAGCAACCTACAATTTAAGATTAGTTTTAGTTGAGCTTTAGGCTAATGATACTGTGATCATTTATGCAATGAAGATCCTTAATTTTATCAATACTCCCTCCGTCTCCTTTTAAGTGTGTTATCTCGTAATTCCAATTTATTTTCTCTTGACATCAATTTTTATAACTTTTACATTTACTTTCCACTACTTACCCTTATCAATATAATAATACACACTAACTTTTCAAAAAAGAATCTACTTTTAAGGACAAAATAAGAAATGTACCTATTAACTTTTCATAATACACACTTATTATGGAACAATCCAAAATAGAAATGTATACACTATAAAAGGGACGGAGGGAGTAGTATATATATGCTTGTGTATGAGGTCAATTATTTGAGGTGGGGTAGAGTGAATTGGTGCTGTCGTTTCATTTATGGAAGAGTGCTTATGAAACTGGCAGAAATTGTGATTTATATATTCATTTAAGAGCATCTCCTATCACTCTTCAAAACTTCAAAATGAAGAATGGAAGTGACATATGAAGGGGAGATTTTGTAATTTATACCCACTTTTCCTCAAAAAGTTGTACTGTTTGGAGGGGCCCATCCTCCTTTTCGTCACATCCATTCTTCAAATTATTTTGGTTCTTCAAATTTATAGAACCAAAACAAATTTGAAGAACCAATTCTCCAAAAAGGAGGATGGATCCCTCCAAAAAGTATAACCTTTTGAGCAAAAGAAGACATAAATTACAAAATCTCTCCTTGATATGTCACTTCTGTTCTTCATTTTGAAGGAAAACCCCATGGTTGGAGATGCTCTAAAGACCTTACAAGCTGCAAGTTGGTTGAATTTCTAGTGCTAAGCAAAATAGTACTCCTTTGTCCTTGAATTGTCATGTCATGTGTGAAAATGTTTCCCAAAGGGGGGATTCCATTGAGAAAGTAACGGAAAAAATAGAGAAAATTTTGTGTGCTGGACGGGTACAGTCACGTGTCATGTGGTATCCGTCGGTGCATTTAAGCCATTGAAACGTGTTTTAGACGTTCCAGATTTATTGGGCTAAATTTGCACATAAAATTTACAAGAATGCCAATCTTCAATTTGGACCATCCAAAACACGTTTGGACGGCTCAGATGCGCTGATGGGTATCGAGTTTTTCTTAAAAAGATAACCGTGGAATAGTGGAAAGCAGCATAACCTAGGTTTCCAAATGAAGTAAATATCTGCTTTGATTTACATTAATTAAGAGCTGATTTTATCATTTCGGAAATTTGGCATGCAAGTTTTTCTGAAAAAGATACTAACAGGGAAATAGTGGAAAGCAGCTATAACCTAGGTTTCCAAATGAAGTAAATATCAGCTTTTATCTACATCAATCGGCCTTGTTCTTAAATTGATTTTATCTTATAAAATCTAATTTTGATAAAATCGAATATTCTCAACGGATTTTAGCAAAATTAGATTTTATCTCATTACGAAGCACCTTTATCAACCATAGATTTAATCCATTGGGAAAACAATGTCATTTTATCACACATCTAAACAAAACTACAGTTTATCAAAATTAGATTTTATCTCATAAAATCCATTCAAGAACAAAGCCGAAGAGGGTTTTCCAAATAATAAAATCAATGGGAAATTCCTATTGACAAGTATCAGGTCTGATTTTTTATTATTTATAATTGGACATCTTATGGAAAAGAAATCATAGGGTTGATAGATTGAATAATTAAAAATAGAAGAGTTCTAATGGCCATAACTAGTTATACCTTGAACAAACTGGCCGACAACATTTAAGTTGATTTGGGCCGCTGCCAAACTAATGAATTCCTGGCCTTTGCTTTCTGATTGTTTATTTGAATTTTTTCAGAGCTGTATATTCGTGATGTGAAAGTTCTTAATTTATTTGCATATGGGGTAGAAAGAAACTTTTGAATGGTATGTGGAATGATTGCTTATGAATTTTGTTTTTGATTCTGAAGTGATTTTGGTGGGATTTATGAAGCTCTCCTCTTTCTAATGACGGATGAATTCTCCTCATTTGTATAAAATGATTTAGGCTAAGTTTCCACAAAAAAATACGGTCTTTCCAATGTATTCAAATGTGTATGTTGTTTTTGTTAAATATCAAATCTGTTTTTTTGAACAGCAAAGAAAGATTTAATTAATGATAGAAAGATTTAATTAATGATGAGTCAAATATGAAATCAATACAATAGAAAAAGAATTATATTGGGAGGGTTCGAAAACACTTCTATCACTGTTACTCACAAATACAAATCCTACCTCTAAGCCATCCCAATTTTTTTAAAACTAAAGAAGAGAAGAAGAAGAAAAAAAGCCCCGCATTCACGAGGTGCCTTCCCGAAGTCCTCCCGAGATTTGTGCTGCCTATGTTCGCTGGTGGCCGGAAAAATAGACGCTCACTTTAGCGGCCAAAACCTTTGCCCTCGACAACAAATACACCACAAATCGACCCTCTCAACTATAAATCCTCATTGTCGTCGCACCAAAGCTACAACGCCTTAAACCACATCATCGCTGCTACACACCCGACAACAATCACAAACGCAACAAACCCCAAAATCAAACCCCAAAAGTAGCCCTGGTGCATGTAATAACTCAAAATTTTTAAAATTTAAATCATTCTAATTATTTAATTTCTAATTCTCTTAATCGCACTTAGGACCTCTAATTTTGCCTAATATACTCTAAGACCCCTAGATATTTCAAAAACCAACAAGCACACCCTCCCTCTCCTTCCATCCCATCCCATCCTCTCATCGCCACCCCATCTCTCTTCCTTCTAGTCGTCTTTCTCCATATCCCCCATCACTTCATCATCCAAATAACTATCATCGCAAATCTCCATCCCATTACACCACATAAATCTATACCATCATCGCCATATCGCATTATATCTCTTCTCTCTCCTTGATCCTACCCCTTCCCCTTTTTCATTACCCATCACCTCCTAATGTCAATCAATCTATCAGTGCACCTTATCCCTCCAACAAAGCCCATCAACTCTTCCCAACATCATCATTTAATACCACCTCTTCCCTTATCACCAGTTACCAGCTCTCCTACTCCATTCCTACATCATCCTCTTCCACCCTACCTTACCTTAAAACTTTCTCATCAACATTACACCACCTCTCATCACATATATATTATCATTATCACTTCTTCCACTTATATCCATCTCAAATCCAGCCACCATCATTCAAATCCTATAAAATCTATCTTACACCTGCCTCCTATCTTATGTACTATGCCACCATCATCATTGTCACACCTCAAACTTTCACATGTACTTGTCTCAAACCTTCCTTGCTTCCAACTCCCCTCTCCATACCCTATAAATTAATACCGCCACAATGTCCTTTTCACTCCTTACACTTCAACTACACCACACACACACACACACACACACACACACAAAGAAACACAAGAAAAAGAAGCAGAGAGCTTACCATTCAATAGAAGTCTAGAGAGAGAGTGGGTTCCCATCCAAATCACCCCAATGCCAAAATCTGGGCTACACTACTCATCACATACATCCTAGACTCCTAAACACACTCACCCATCAAGTCAACTCCAACCTAGGAGTTACTACCATCGCCGTTCCTGCCGACGCTTCGTAAATCGCCAAATTCGCATTTAGCTCGTTTCTTCGAAGGAGAGATAGTGTAGACTCTTTCTCTCTCTCCCTAAATATGTTAGACACCTTATATGATATCGTGAACGTTTAACATCAAAAAAAATTGACCCATGCATTGAAACGAGCTCGACCGAACGGCAGCCACATCCGTCCAGACATCGGTACAGTGTTGCCTAGATTCAAATTTTGATCATTATAATTATAGTTTGACCCATTGATTTGTTATACCCTACTTTTTAACCCTAAATAGTGATATTATGTTCATATTGATCCCTAATGATAAATATGTTATAGGATGTAATTATTAAATAATAAGATTTGTTTAAAGGAAATTAGATTTTCAATATAAATATCCTTATTACTAATATCCTTATATATATATACGACATACTAATATTTTCGTATTTTGTAAATTGATAAGCTAATCAAAGACTTTGCCAAAATGCCCTCCGTTACTATGAAATTCTCACTCTAACCTTAGAGGTTTATATTGATATTTAAAGTACAATTAATTATACCTGCAATAATTATGTAATAAATCTTGTAAACAAATAAATTATATTAATATGACTCTTTGCTGAAGTACCCTTCACTGTCGCACAATACCAAAATACCCTTATTTAGTCTGTTTACCAAAATACCCCTATCCTTGTTTAAATTACTTAAGCACCCTTAGACTTGACTAATAGCTACCCTATCACTATAATTCCACTGATTTGCGTAACCATGGTTTAATTAGTCCTTGGGGAATTCATCCTTGTGCGGCGCTGATGAATCCGAATAAGTAGATAACTTATGCCGTTTCATCGAGGCTCCTGGTTAAGGCAAGCAAAATGAGAGTTGAATCACGATTGGTCATAAGTCTTGGTGGTTAAACTTCGAGGATGTTCTCGTGGTAGATAATATAGATGAAATGTAAGTTAATGGCTAGAAATTGAAAATAGTTACTTGCTCCTTATTTTTGTACCCCTTTCTGTTATATATGAACTACGGTTATGTTTAATTTTAGGGTCAATAGGTGAAAGTTACTTATTGAGTGATTTATCCCTCATGGTGCTGTTATTTGCTCTGGCATATCACGCAAGGTATTGAAGGTGAAGGCAAGGGGGCATACTATCAGACAGACGATTAGATTGAAGAACAGGTGCCAAAAAAGAGCTGAAATATGAATTTGAACAACTAAAGGACCCTACCCTCTACTTATTTTATGTTGGATAAATGTAACTTAATTTCCGTTGTAACCAAATTGTGTTTATTTCATGTTATTCCGTTGCTTAATAAAGAAATCCATTTATTTAAATAAATATTTTCTATTCAAATGAATTAATTAATTCTACCGAAATTTGGGGAGTTACACCGCAACCCCTCACAACCTTCAAACACTGCTCAAGATTCCCAAATGTTGGCCCGAGAACCCCTCCGCTGCAATAAACTCCTGCAAAAACAAGGACCTCCGCCACAATATTGACCCCTCAAAACTCCATCGCTGTTGTTGCCCATAACTTAAACCAACGCCGCCGCTTGCTATAACCCTTCATCGAACACCCAAGAGCGATTAGTACCACCAAGATCTGGTCCAACACTCAAATTATTCAAACCCCCAAGCATAAAAAAAAGTATGGTAACATCTGTCCGGATCAAAGCAAAACAAAAGACAAACAGAAAAAGAGAAACCAAAACAGAGAGAAGAAGAAAAGAATAGACACACGCACGGAGAGAGAGAGAGAGAGAGAGAAGAAACGAGAAATGTCAAATCAGTTGATATATATGAGGAGAATGACTTGTTAGAGAATACCCAAAATACCATGTACCTATTGTTTTGCAAATGATAATATCACAGCTGTTTTTGTTAATGTGAAAATTTACAGTGCAAAAAGAATTGTACCATGTATAGAATACAATTAGCTCGCAACTGTCTTGTGAAACTTAACAAAACGTTTATGTTTTGAGTATAAATCTCTATATTTTGTGACAAGCTAGCAGTAAAAAACTTCGTCAGTGTGACATTGAAGCTAACGAGTGTTGAAATGCTTACCGCCAATAAACATTTTGTTGAAATAAGTTTGTCGTCTGATTCCAAGTTTTGCAGAATCAACATTCTCTTCTCTTTTTTCTTTTTTTTTTTTTTGAACAGAAATAAGGGTGGGAAGGGGCAACCAGCGTAGACCATTTGGGTTTCTGACACACTGTGAAATATCCGATTGAGTCATAGTTATTGTCTGATTAATGGAAAATTTTGCAACGCATTGCACACAAACTGTTGGCGATTGACTTCCACGACCCAATTAATTATAAGGGTATTTGGAACTCTGGGGTTTCCTTATCAGATTTGTGTTGGATGTAAAAATTAATTACATGCTCACTGTGTTTTTCTGTTTCATAGTGAGATTCATTTTGTTGATCTTTTCCCCCAGGCATAGCTTTAAGCCGAAAAATGTAAATTCTAGTTTGCCGTTCAAAAAAACTAATAATAATAAATTCTCGTTTTCTTTATGTGATAACTGAATAATTTTTAGTTTTCAATTTCCGGTCGCAATTGTACATACATACTTTGAGAAGTCACGCCAATCCATGATAGCAATTTTCAAAAAAAAATTCCTCCTATTTTCCAGTTTGGTAATAACAACTGATTTAATGTATATACTGTCATTTTATAAATAATACTTGTTTACTTCGCATATATTTCTATAAATGCTTCAGATAGTTGTTGTACTTAAATGTATCTTGGTTTTATATATACGTATCTGTTTCTTTCGTATATTTATATTTCTATTAATGCTTGACATAGTTGTTGTACTTATTGGGTCTAGACTGGGTAACACTGTCACGCGGTACTGTAAATCTTTATTCACTAGTAGATTGTTAACTATCAACTCATTTAAGGTTTCGTTCGGCTTTTTTGCTTTTTGGGTCTTTTTTAATTAAATGTATTATGAGTGAATGACCTGTCTCGAAAAATGCCATACGCCAAGAAGTCCCTTTCCGAAACAGGGCGTTAGTTTAAGTTGTTAGAGAGAGAAGTAACTTTATTATTTGTACCCTTAACACTCCCCTCACATGTAGCCAAACTCTCCCTTGAGCAGGATAAAGACGTTCTATAATTAATTGGTACACAGTGAAAGTTGAATAAATAATCTATTGCCTACTCTGATACCAAATTAGACTGTTAACCGTCAACTTAACTAAAAGCTTAAGCCATTAGAAAGATGAATAACTTTATTATTATTTGTATCTTTAATATCCAGTACATGTTTTCAATAGATTCATACACTTTAATAATGAACTCCATAAAAATGTGCGGTGAATTAAGAGTGTCAAGACACCGCGAGACCACCGAATAATATTTCTGTCTAGACCAGTTGAGTCTTGTTTTCCTCCTCCAGGTTCTCTCTTTTTCTGCGAATTCAATAGGCTTTGCAGGTGATAAATGTTGGACAATTTTATTCCTTATTAAAGTAAAATCTTACGGAATTTGCAAAATTGTGACTTAGCAATTAACTAGAAAAATAAGAATATGTATACTCCCTTCGTCCCGTATTACTTGTCACGTATAAGAATTCAACTTTTTAAGGGGACATGCAATTAATGCATGCCTCGTTGAAAAGCATGATTGTATTTCCAATGCCCTTGCTCTCTTCGTTGAAAAGTATAATATGCACTTTTTAGTTTTGCAAAGAGGATAAGAATTTATGGACAATCCAAAATAAAATACATGACCAATAATATGGGACGGAAAAAATATTACATATCTTTACAGCCCAGTTGATTTCTGATAAGTTTGAAAAAAGACATTAAAACACATACTTCAATGCACTTTTTATATGTTTTAAATACACTTTAGTACACTCTCATATATTTCGATATATATTTTAAACTTTGACGACATAGGCGCGAGCTATTTGTAGCTTTTTCTGTATGTAATACTTCCTCCGTCCGGAATTATTGGTCCACAAACATACTTTTTCAAATCTGAAAATATTTGTCAATTTTCAAAAGTTAAAGGGTAAAGTATGAAAAATATACACAAAAAGTAGTTGAAAAAAAGTAATAGAAAAAATATTGAAATCCTCCAAACGAACCAACAAATCCGGACGGTGGAAGTATTACTGAATAAAAATCTTGATAGTGATTGTTAGCGTATTGTTTTGCTGTTGTTGCACCGCTAGCTCTTGTGAAAGGTGAAGTACTCCAATCAAAAGGCATTTTGATAGATGGGTCATTTCACGATGTAATTGGCAACCTAACGAATCTTTTTCGAATGACAGGAGATTGATTTTCGTCAAAAAGGCTTATAAATTTATGTGCCTACGTACGTACCGGCCTATACTTTTATAAGCTACTAGTACATTATTTACCTTAATTTAGTGAAACTCTAAAGTACTCTTATTAATGTGATTGGTTTGGTCACTCTATATACATAGGGGTTGTGCAACTAATTTGTTTTTTTTTTTTTGGCTTTTTTATGCGAGAACTCGAAAAAGGTATTGGATTTTTGTAATTTTTTATGTGATTTATTGTGAGGGGGTGACCTGTCTTAAAAAGCGTAATAAGGCCTGGTTTGGGTAAAAAGAAAAAATTGATTTTTTTTTAGCTTTATTAAAAAAAAATTAGTTTTGACCATAATTTTATACTTTTTGGATTCGTCTCGACGAGATAAGTCAAGAATTAAATCATAAAAACTTGATGCAAAACTAACAAATTAAATGTAAAAAAAAATTGAATAAAGACCAAACAAAAACAAACCAAAAAACTAATTTTTTTGCTTTTTACCCAAATCAGGCCTACTTTCGTGGTTTTTTATATGAGGTTCGGCGGCTTTCGGTTTGTCCTTGTAATTTTTAGATTTTTGCTCCTTCGGTTTGTCCATGTTCTTATGGGCTTACGGCCTGTTTGGCCACCTAGGTTTTAAATTTTCTATTTCTCAGTTTCAAGTTTTACTTGTTTAGCTTCCCAAACCAAAACACATTTCAAAACTCATTCTCAAAATTTGACATTAGGGAGGAGAAGTCAACAGTAAGTTGGGAGGAGTTTTTTTTTTTCTCTTTTATAACTAGGTATTCAGGCAAGGTTTCCCGCACCTTGACTAATCTTGGGAGACCAATCCTACCGTCTACTAGCGGAGGGTCCATTTAAAGCCAGAGCAAAGTTTTGTATGGACTAGACCCCAAAGCAATTGATAGCACCTACGAGGTTTCAAACCTGAGACCTTAGGATGGAGCAAACTCCTCTTTTTCTCATTTTGATTAACAAAAATACTTGCAAAATATATTATGCACATCTCTTTCAAACATTACTCATGTTGCAAAATGCATTCTGTACATTTCTCTCAAACACGCTAACCAGATTCATAATACATTCTAACCATAATCCAAAAGGCAGAAAAGTCAAAAAAATTTAAATGAAAAACTAAAAATGAGGCTCTCAAACACCCCCTTATTTTGTTCCTTTGAATTTAGGTTGTTTTGATAGTAGGTTCTTGGGTGTCTTTACGGTTGTGAGGCCTTAGTTTTTGTTGTAGAGTTTTGTTTGGTTTCTTACCTTTCTTTGGTTTTGGTTTTTGGGCGGTATTTTACCGGTATGCTTTATTCATTTAATCTTTGTAATCTTTTTCAAAGATTAATAAAAATAAATTGCCAATTGGAAAAAGGATAAAAACAGTGACATATGTTACAAGTAAAGCATGCCAAAAAAAAAATAAGGGTACGTAGGGTTTGGGTGCCAACCTTGTTGGCAAGGGTGGAATGATTAAGGAGGTCCGGTAGTACGGGTCTCCCCCAAGTCCCTAGCTCTCACTAATACATGTATTTTTTGGACTATTAAGTATGATTAATTTTCAAACACATTTGTTTCTTAATTACTATTAAATACTCCTCTATTCAAGAAAGATACACTAAATATGAACAAGTTCTTTTAATTTTTGGAATTTTTTTGAATTTGTTCAAATAAAAACGTATCATTTATATTTTCTTGATTTGACCGATCGAAGCCTTTTTGGGGGACGATGGTAATATATTAATCATTTGGGTGCCACTTTCAAATTTAAATCTTGATTCAGTCGTTGCTTGTTGGGACTCTTTTTCCTAATCAATAATGCTTTGTTAGTTAATTCTTTCTTCTTTTAATTTACCCATTATCGAGTTTTTACTATAATCTTCTTTTGCCGATAAAAAATAAAAAGCCCAGACATCCTCATATGGAAATAACAGCTCCTTTGGATTGAGGGGGAACGTGAGAAAAGAAAGGGGAAGAAAGGGTTCCCGATTCTCTCCCTTGTTTGGATGAGAAAAATGGTGGGAGAGAAAGAGAAATGGTGCGATTCAGTGAGAAACGGGATCGCCGGTGGCCGTGCGGTCCACCCCGTGGTCGGATCTTCGTCGGACCTACACCGTTATCTTCGTCTCGTCGAGGAGAACGCAGATCTGTGATTAAAATTGATTTTTGAGGTCGTCAAAGAGTCGCCGGAGACAAAGAAGATGACCAGAATTGGTGGGAGAGAGAGTGATTTCTCACTGTTGTTTGGATGGTGCAGTGAGAAATCTCTCCCCTTTCCTTTCTTCTCTCACCATTAATGGAAATCAGACCCCTTTCTTCCCCTTTCTTCTCTCACCATCCAAAGACAGTGTAAAAGTCCGGATGTAATTGCATGGATTAGTAGCCAAATGCAAATCACATCATGAAACCCATTAGTTCCTATATGTGTTAATGCACTTATGTTCCTAAATTCAACAGGGCAATAGTCCGAAGATATATTTTTTTATTGGCAAAGAGAAATATATTACTACTAATAAATCGATAACGGGTGCATCAAGAGAATAAAACTTAGAGCATCACACTATATAGGTGACCACATTTGGGTGTCACATTTTAGGTATACATGTGTGTCACTAATGAATCGGTAAAATGTTCCCCATATGTCATGTAATAGAGCATATTCTACTAATACAATGATAACACATCACTCGGTATCCAAAATGTATGTCGTATTCAAATGTGGTAAATATGTTGGGACAAATAACACGGCATAGAGATCCAAGTAACAATTTCATTGATAATTATACAGAAATAAAATTACATGAACAGAATCTGGAATTACAAAATAAACAAAACCGAATTTGCGTAATGAAATAACCGAACCGAGTCCTGTGAAAACCACAGTCTCCTTAAAACGGATTCGCCGCCTACCGTGGGTGTTGTAGGTTGATCGGTGTCCGTCTCCTAGAATAAAACGGTTGAACCACGTGCTCCGGAACACCTCCGAAGCACGCCTTGGCGAACTGAACCTCGTCCGACTCTCTCTCTCTCTCTCTCACAAAAACGACTTTCTGGACTTTGTGGTGAAACTCGAATTTTGCTTGTGTAGAATACAAATACGGGACTGATACATATAGTTGATGGAAGACTCTTGAGGTGCTGCCTTATGAAACTGACGAAATAAAGTTTGCCATCAAACCACATAATGGGGGCTCTTGATTCTTTTGAAACTGCCAGCATAATGGCTGTCAATTTTAATTCATAAAATTCCAACAAAATATGAGTACACCCGCGATAGATAAGTACGTAGTAGGGAAATGAGATCACTATAAGTTATGATGATTAAATTTGGAAGTCATCAAATTTATTATGCTAAGTCAACCTCAATATAAAGTAACGAATACTAATCAAATTAAATTGCCCATCTTTAGGGTTACTACATGTAACAAGAGTCAATAATAACTATTTAAGTAGACGGTTATTCATTTATTTTTTGGTACAATGCTGAATTTGTGGTGCAAACTAGCATATCATTTATTGATTAAAATTTCCACTCTCTGATGTTGATATCCTCATTTAAAACTTGCTCATTGGATGGATGTGTTTCCTTCAATAATTGTCTCAAAAAGTCTTTCACCATGATAGAGAGATATTTTTTTGATGGGCAAGTGATAGAGATTTTTATTATTTTTTTTATCGGCAAAAAGATAGTAATATATTGATCGCACGTGATCCATCGTACTCAATAATATATATATATATACACACACACACACACACATGAATGACCCGTGCCTAACACTCAACGAACAAAATTTGATCATTAATGAATTGAATGTACTAAGGGTGGGTTTTTCAAAAGATAAAATCACTTGATTTTATCATCCATTCAACTCATTTGATAAAATGAGGTATTTGCTAAAATGAATTCACTGTAGATTAGGGAAAGACATAATATGAATTTACGGATTTGCCCCTGACCCCAAAAAGAAAGTACAATCATTACTCATATATGGTAGGGCCGCTTAAAGAAAAGAAAGGGCAAAATGGTAAATGATGCATTGGGTGGTGATTTAATCACACTTGGATTTTATCTAATGGGAAAGAGAGTGATTTTATCAAGTGCTTGATTTTATTGGAAATCCCATAAAATCTAACGGAAAACTCGGCCTAAAGGCACTTCTTGCTTAAATAATCTCACTGCACAATCTTATCATATAGCATTGTCCCATACCCAACCAATAAAACTTCGCTCTACCCAAGATGTCTCAAGACAACAAGCACTACAACTAATAAAAACACATTTGATGAACCAAAAAACAACCACCTTGTTTGGAACATGTTTTAGAAACATGTTTTGGAAACAAACTCAAAAAAGTGGTGGGACCCACTTTTTCTCTCTCTAACTTTTTAATCATTACTCTCATTTCTCACTCTATCTCTCTCCTCCTTTTTTCTCTCTCCACAATTATTACTCTCATTTCTCTCTCTACCTTTTTCCAAATTTTTCAAAAACACTTCTCCAAAACACAAACCAAACAAAGCGAACAGCTTTCTTTTTCAATTTACTAATGCTTTATGATTGGGAAATAAAAAAAAGGAATAAGATAGGGAGAGAAAAAGAGAGGAATAAAAATGATAATTGTCCACAGTGCAAATATGGAAAAGATAGATGGAAGAATTAATTTGGTTGTTATGTGATTGTAGACTTGGGGTGGGTGTTGTGCACCTAGGTGTTATGCACTCATCGGTCGTCCGATCATATTTTGGACAGTCTGGATGCATTCGGCAATTTTAATTAAATTTTTATTTACTTTTATCGGTAAAAAATCAAAACACATCCGGACCGTCCAAAACACAATCGGACGGCCGAGAGGTGAACAACACGGTACATAGCACCTAAACACCCACCCCGTTTCTTGTGATTGAAGCTTTCCTTTTCAATTGTGTCTGTTACGTGATTGAAGAGAGAGTGAAAATTTGTGTTCCCAAATCAATTAATGTTACGTATTCCCAAATCAGTAATCATGAGTAACGCTTTTTGGTTCCCAAGTATGGATGACCATTTAGGCGGGAAAAATTTGAGTCCAACAATGCATCTTGGCCACCGATTAAAAAGCATAATCGATCTAAGCCTTTGAGAGCTGGCGTGAAAATCAATTTTGACCATCCATTGAATCCAAGGGCTGTAAATATACGGGAATAAAAAAACTGAGCCATTTTATAATATAGATATATATCTGGGCAAAACTTTTAATATTCTCCTCTCTTTCTATTTTTTTTTCTTATTTTGATCAAGCATAATTAAATTGTTATGGATTATCTTAATAAAAATAGATTTAAGGAACATATTTCCCGACAACTGAAACTTTGAACCCGCTAACGGAAAAATGATGTGAGATAAAAGGAGTTAAAAAAAGGCAACAATTTGACATTTTCTGTTAAAAAAAATGAAGAATAGTACATATCTTATATATTGTTGGAAGATGAGTTTTCACCAGGAGAGCCGTGGTTGTGACACATGGCAACGTATATTTCTATTTCTTGGTTTAAAATTTATAGGAAAATCCTAATTAGTTTCATAGTTCTATTAACGTTAATAGTAAGTAGTAGGTTAATGATTTATTTTTCCATTATTATATATGACAGATTTAGTGATTTTTTTTTTCCAGTTTTCCTTATATTAAGTACTGATTCAACGATTTGTTTTTCCACTAGGAAATGACTAAGAGAAAATAAAGGCCAAATGTTTACTCTCTTTTTTTTCTTTTTTTTTTGGTTTTGGTGCTTCAGAAATGAATGCCTAATTAGTATTTATAATTTTAAATTTCATAATTTATTGGTCAAAACATACTTCGTTATTTACCCTTTTTAATTCCAAATCCCAAAACTTCCTTCTTATCTTTCAACCCATCCCCAACATCATCCTTGATTTTTTAAGACACAGTGATGGGTTTTATGTTTGCTCATTTTATTTCGATTTCCTACTTTTTGTTTCTTATTTTTTTTGGAGTGTTTCCCTTTAAAAATGAACATTGGGTGTTGTCTTCTTATTTTGTTAATTTTGCATAGAGAAAGTGGTGTAAGAAAGATGGAGAGGATTGCATTTGGAAGAAGAATTGCATAAATAAATAGATAAACTCAAGCATGGTATCTCCAATTAGTGACTCCGAGGGTGCTGATGATGATCCTCAAATAGAGTCATGACCATAAAGCTTCATGTACAATCTACCTCAAGCATGGTATCTCCAATTAGTCGAAAAACTTGACCGTGGTATGAGTTTTATATAATATTTATTCTTCATTTTTCTGTTTTGTATAACAGTAATTATTATTCTTTAAATCAAACTACTAGATTTCTATTCTTTCCTTCATGGTAATTATTTCTTGGAGGAATTCTTTTCTATAATCCATGCATGGGGTAAATATTCAATTTGAATATGAGGCTACAAATTTGATGTAATATGGGCCCATTAATTCTTTTGTAAAGGGAATTTTGTATATGCTTTCATGATTATTCTTTTGGTTATATAGTATTATGGTTAATTGTGACGTATTATTCATTTTTTAAGTATGATTTGAATTCATATCGAACCATATATATGTGCAATCATTTAACCGTGTATATATACATGGATACGTCCTATGCATAGCATGACTTCGTGGATACGTCATGTGATGATTTTAATTAATGTTTTCATAATCTTATATATGTAGGAATATCGGGGAATGACAAAGTACCATTTGAATCATCGTGATGATAGCTTTAGAAAGGCATTGAGAATTTCATTATGACAATTTTAGTTATTGGGTTAAGTTTCAGAGATATTTGTTTAGTTTACTTCTATTGGCTTGTGGACAGATGTGATAAAGACTTCATGAATTGCGACAATTTAAAACAGGTCGATGTTTGTTTGATTTGAATTTTGATTAAATATGTGCATTTGGATTTGCCCCGTGCATACCACGGGTTTGATGCTAGTAATATACTATAGTAATTACTACCCTTTTAGATGAAAAGCCAAAGTGAGTAATAGAAATGGGTGCTAGTGAAAAGCTGAGTGATTTGACTTCTTGAAATCAAGAGTCATGCATTATCAGGAAAATTAATTGAACAAATTTGGTAATAGGTACATCGAGAAGGGAAAAACATGAGAAACAAGTGTTATTGATAAGGAAATGAATCCAGATAAAGTTGGCATCCAAATCCAATCGAATCTCGAGCTAGGAAAACAAAACAAAAAAGTGACGACTTTCGATTGGATTGCTAAGGGGACAAGGAAAACAGCAACAACAATACAGGAATGGTTTTAGAGAACTAAAACCGCAGAAAATTGCATAAAGTGAGGTTTACCAGCAAATTTTTTCCAAACTGTGGTAATGCTTTTTTTATCGGCAAAAAGAAATTTATAAGAACGAACTCCGGTATAGTTTAGAGAACTAAAACTGCAGCTAGCATTCTACTAAAACCTTGAGAAATTTTACAATTTCTTTTCATGTTAACACATCATAGATGTTTTGTTTTCAATTCACGCGGCTATATATGAAAAATAAAATATTCAGAATTTGTGTATTACGAGACGCATACAAAATGAATCTGGCTCATACAAAATTTAATTTAGACTAGTAATTTGTTAAAAAATAAAAGAACCTTTTAAAGTTATTTGGCACCACAACTCTTAATTTCATGGTTACTGGGGCCTTGTTCGGTTGGAGTTTTCGAACCGGGTTTTGAGAACTTTCCCTTGTTCGATTTTCAAGGGTTTTTGGGTTTTCAAGGGTTTTCAAAACCGGGTTCTCAAAACCCCAACCAAACAAGGTGGGGGGCTATCAAACTTTTCAGGGCAAGACAGTCCGAGCAAGTAGTTGATAGAATTGAACTTTCAAAATTAATTGAGGTGCGCATAAATCAATACTTGAGTTAAAAAAAAAGACTATTTAAATGGTTACAGCAAAAAAAATTCGTAATTATGAACACTTTATATTATAGAACTCATCGAAAAGTATTAAACAAGATCCATATTGAATATTTTTGAAGATTCATATTGAAAAATACACGCGATTGAAATTGATACGAATATCCAAAATGAATAAACAAATTTGGACGGATGAAGTACTACATTACGCGTGAGATTTCACATCATTCCAAGATACATATCGGGCAATGAATGCCAAGAAATTGGCAGTGACCAGTGAGTCTGCGGAATCGGCAATTTTTCCGTATTCTTGCTTTTTCCTTTCTATTTTTTTTTTTTGTGTCTTGATTTGTATATTTTCTATTGGCAAATTCTAAAGTCAGCCCATTAAATTGTCATTAAGATTTAAAAATATATTAAAATGTGTGAAAAATATACAAAAGTTTTTGAATGTGTTTTACAATTTGTAAAAAGTACCCTAAAATATTTATTTTTGTCTCTTTATTAATTTATTGTCAGCTCAGTAGGCTGACATTAGAATGACCATTTTCAATTAAGGGGTGTTCCGCTAACTTAGTTTTTTTGGTTTTTTAGCTTTTTTATATGAAAGCTCGGAAAACGCGTTGGTTTTTTGTGATTTTTTATGTGATGTATTATAAAGGGATGACATGTCTTGAAAATCGCAAAAAATTAGCTTTTAACTTTTTGAATTAGTGGAATGGGGCCCGGGGGTGTTTGGCCACCTATTTTTTACATTTTGGTTTTTGCATTTTCTACTTTTAGGTGTTTGGCACACCATAGTGAAAACACATTTTGCAAAAATGAGTTTTTGGTTTTTGAGTTTAGAGAAGAGAAGTCAAAAATAAGTTGAGAAGAGCTTTTTGAATTCTCATTTTTCACTTTTCCCATTTTGATTAACAAAAAGACTTACAGAATGTATTCTGCACATATCTCTCAAACACTACTCATGTTTCAAAATGCATTCTGCACGTTTCTTCCAAACACTCTGCTTGACCGACCCGGTGTATAAAATAAAGACTCAAAAACACGTCCCAAGCGCAGGACTACCAATCAGTGTAGCACAATAATCCAGAAGTACCGGAGTCGAACCACAGAGACGGACGACGGTGTTTGACTCAAAAGTGGGAAAATCTAGTTTAATTTAGCTCTTAGGTAGCCACCCTTTGTTCGACTTGTTAATTTACTGACTAAAAGATTT
>JAXBDA010000629.1:55797-76628 GCA_036023075.1 Gaultheria prostrata | reverse complement strand
GGTCTTCAACCTGCTTAATAATTCAATAATTCGGACCTGAAGCTACGAAACTTGGTGTGTACTGTAAAAGCGGTCACAACGGGAATGGGAAGTAGCTTGTTGAAATTTTTCTCTAATCATGAAAGCCAATTAACTTAACCAATTCAAATTTGAGCTTATCTCAACCAACTTCAACCCAATATCTCTAAGATGGAGGGCTGATACAAGTTGGATCATATCACTCTCGAACCTTAATACTAGGAAGCAGCCCCGATAATATTGTTAAGGTAGAGACAGAACAAGATGGTGGCTAGTACTCAGATCAATATCCTGCCAACTTGATTACTTGTTATCTGGAATGTTTTTCAAAATCTTTAGTTGTTCTGGTTGGATAGATCCTCAAGTATGGACTTGACCATGTCCTAAAGACTTCACCTCTTCTCCCATAGTTTTCTTCTGTCGAAACCTTGTGATAGCTGAGGAATTTACGGGCGCACTAGCTAGAACGTTGTCATATTCCCATGATCCACAGTATCACAAAATAAAACCGTAAATCTGCTCATCCCTCTTTGAATGTATTCAACACCGTGCATTTACATTTTCACTTTAGTGCGTAGAGACTGCAATATATTCCTTTGACTATTCTGCATTAAATTTTTGGTACATGTTTATGTATTTATATAAGATCTTGAAATGCAATAGCTGCAACTGCGATCCACATTGAAATTAAAGGATTATTCACTTTTGCAAGTGATAAGGGTCTGGAAGATCCAGAGAATACAAGCTCTAAATAGTCGAAAGAAATTTTACAAGAGATTCAAAGCATTTCCATTATTGCCAATGGAAAGCAGCTAAGATACATATACGGCTAATTTAGTTATTATTTAGGTTTCACAGAGAAAGACAGAACCGAAACCCTCTGTAGTAATTCAAGCTCCATTATTGGAATCAAATACGCCAAAACACAAACACTGCTTTAGGACGGGAAGGTTGTCGTTTAAGCTTAAATTCTTGAGTTTACGAATGAACTTTAGTTGGTTCCTTTAGGTGCAAGGTACTTCTCACGAATGCCTTGAATCTTGGTGACCATCTTGTCGTAAGGTGGCCAGTTAGCTTTGATCACTGGAACATCACAGAAATTTTGCATCCATTCTGATATCTGCGGAAATTTATCTGCATCTATAAGCTTTATGTCGGTAACCTCCTCGATTATACGAAGCCAATTAGCTATCCAACCAAGTGCAATGTCTGTGAAGCCGATTGTCGCTCCTCCAAAAAACTTCTTTCCTTTTAGTTCTCCTTCTATGTATTTCAGGTTCTCCATGGCTCTAGGAACAGCCTCCTCTTGTTCTTTTCCTTCAGTGACAAGCACGTTGAATACTGATTCCAAAAGCTACATTTTAAACCAACAAATAAAAAAAAAAACATATAGTTAGGTAATGAGAATAGTCAGCCAGAGTCTTCAGGGCTTGTTGGAGCTAACAGAGTAGCGAGGCAATCCTAGGGTCTGTTTGGCCTTATTTATTGGTTCTGTTTTTGTGTGCTAAAACACCACAGTTGTGATTAAACTTGTTCTTGGGCCAATACTTTTGGGGAAAGAAAAACCATTTTTAGTGAGAGCACTGAAAATATGCTTTTGAATTCTTGAAAACTATATTTTTCGCTAAGAATGAATACTATTGGAAAAAAGTTTTTGAAAGGTTTAATGCATGATTGTACCTCAAGAGCGCGACCAAACAGGGTCTTATAGTTTACCCTTTTTCATTGAGATTTTGGTTGGGTTATGAAGTATTAACCGATTGTTTCTATAATCCAGATACAATTCGATCGATACGTTAACAAAACAGTGGAGAGAGTATACCTTTTCATCAACGAATTTCGCCCAGAAACGAGCCATGGCTCTCTCATATGGATCTTCAGGAAACAAAGGATTCTGGGTCCATGTCTCTTCAATGTATTCAAGGATTACAAGTGATTCTGCGATTGGTTTTCCATTGTGCACAAGGACTGGAACCTTTTTGTAGGTAGGATTATACTGGAGGAGCAGAGGGCTTTTTGGACAAAGATCCTCAACTATGGTTTCATACTCTAGGCCTTTAAGTTGCAATGCCCAGATGATTCTCAAGGCATATGGACTTGACCATGTCCTGAAAACCTTCAAGTCATCTGCCATGGTGGTTTTTTGTTGGGCAAATTGTGTTAGCTGTGGACTTTTATAAGCACACTCTTCTGGGATTTTGTCATATGTGTGATTGAGGTTCTCTGCATTAAACCCCACATTTCCACATCCCTTTATGAATTTTCTTGATTCTTTGTATATTTTACTCTTTGGTCATTGTTGGTGTGCTAGTGCTTTTTTTTTTTTTCTTTGTGGGTCACCAACATAATTTCTCACATCACTCAGTATGTAAGGTATCTAATAGAAGTGGACCCATTATTGACCCTTCTGAATAGAGATAAGGATCATTTAAATTTTAAGTACCAAAAAAAAAGAATAGAGATAAGGTGCTTTTGAATGGTTAGGCTGGGGTCTATCATTGTTAGTAGGTCCAGGTTTGTTTGTTAGGTTTGTAGCGAACTCGAGCTTAATAGAAATTTGACTAGTCGAACTGGCTTTTAGGCTTGAGCCGAGCTCGAACTTGTTCACAAGCCTTAACGAGCCAAAGAAAATATATATTTATGCACATACAGGTCTAGAGTTGTAGATAAAATAATTTTTACATACATAAGTAAAAATTATTTAAAATATACATATATAAATTTAAAATAAATGTAAAAGTTTGTACATACATAATTTATGGAATATTCAATATGCACAAATACAATTTTATACATAAAGTTTTCATCATACACCTACTCTAGCACAAGTCTAATCGGGTTGAATACTGTCAAGCGCAGACTTGGTTCATTTGTTACACAAGCTTAAAATTGAGATTCAAGTTCGGTTTGTTTAATAGACGGATCAAATTCAAACGAGCCTCTTTACCGAGTCGAGTTTCGAATAGTTTGCGGATGGCTTGGTTCATTTGTAGGCTTGTAGCTGATGGTGATTGCTGTTTGATTAGTCCACCGTACTTTTTTTTTTCTTGCCGGTTGTCAGTTTTGTTAGTGAAATTTGAATTACAATCAAATACATGGGAGAACATAGTGTCTACCAATAGATTACAACTCCACGAGTCCACTATGCTTAAATAAACATCCAATTTTCCGAAAAATGAAGTAATGTTTCATTTATCAATCAAGGTAACGTAATTGGTAACATAATTTCTATAAAGGAGGTCCATCCAGATTGATGCGATAATAATGTTTCAGAATTCATCAACCACAATGTGGTTTCGATGGATAATGCTTTTGTAATTTCCTTATTTATTTCATTTCCAATTTTCTTTCAGTTATTAATGTAATACCTCATTTTAATTACTGCAATGAGAAATACTTAAAAAAAATTTAATCTTGCAGTTAAAACGGTGTAAGAGAAGCATATTTTGTCACATTTTTAATCCTTCCAAAAGGGACCCAAAAAAAGAGAGAAAAGAACGTAGAAAGGGATCTGAGTATTAATGAGCAGTGTTACATGAACTCTTTTATTTTCTTGCCCTTCGGAGACATCCGATAAAATTGAAACGATACATAAAACTCTTTTAACGGGGAAATGTGTGGGATAATGGACATGGAATTGACTGCTCTTCACAAGAGTCCAATCTAGGCATGGATTAGAATGCGAAATCACATAAGAGGAAGCCCAACAATAGGTTGGCAAATTGTGTAGCGTACAATGTACATGTCAATTATAGATTATTACTCCAACAACACTCTCTATTTTACCATTTTTTTTTGTGTCATTCGTCGTTCCTAATCTATTACATGGGGGGAGTGGGGAATGAGACTCGATCCCGGGATACAGTATGGGGCATCCAAGAGCTCTACTCCATGAGCTAGCCACCACTTGCCTCTATTTTACTTACTTTCTATTAAAATAATATTTTATCCATTTTAAATATTACACTCATATCTATATGTATATACAAGAAGGAGAGAGGGGGTAAAGTAAAAGAAAAATTAAAATAATGTAGGGGTCTAATTTTAGATAAAGAGGTAGAAATATCATAAATCACCAATCTGAGAATACAGAGTCACAAGATAACCAACCTACACGATAACCAATAACAATAGGAAACAGACAAAGACACAACAGAAAAGAAAACACAAAAAGATAAACTAGTAACATGACACTAGGGTTAGACTCCTCCATCACGGTGTCCGGATGTGGAACAAAAACAGCAAGGGGATGCTTGACAAGAAGGTGAGCATGCTGGACATCCTTGCGTATTACTCCTACCTTTGAAATTCTGTAAAAAGATAGCCTGGCTATCTCTTCTCTCAGGTTGTGAATCAAAAAAGTGTCATGACGGTGCCTAGGGCTGCAAATGAGCCGAGCTGTTCACAAGCAGCTTGTGGCTCGGCTTGTTAAGGCTCGACTCGGCTCGGCTCGGTTCGTTTACTAATCGAGACCGAGCTCGAGTTTTGGGCTCGTGAACTTATTCGAGTTCGAGTCAAACTTAGGCAAACTCGGCTCTTCAAATTTGTAGTAAGTTCGACCTCGGCTCGAGTTTGTTTAAAAACTTAATGAACGAACCTGAACACTCCAAAGTTCGGCTCGATTCGGCACGTTTGCAGCCCTAGTTTTGATCGGACAGTTTTTCTCTTTAAAATATAGAAAATGGCATTATAGAGAGCCTTGTTGGGCTTCTGTAAGCTCGCATCTTGGAAACGGGGGTCAGGGGGTGTAGACTCTCCGACGCCGTTTCAATGCAGTACAAAGCGTCATTCTCGGGGTCCTTGCATCTTTGACACGAGAGGTTGGTTTGCTTTCTCCTTAAGCATGTAATCACGTATGTACGAGTTATGAATGTTATGCGCAAATTCAATTCATGTATTGCCTTTTCCTACACCCGAATGAGCTTGATCATGTGCCGTCATATAAGCTCCCTATACCAGTTCAATTCAACGATCACAAGTTGTTTCAAATGTGGGGATATTGAGGCTGCACGCAAAGTGTTCGATGAAATGCCCCACAAGAATGTGGTGACTTGGAACTGCATGATATCTGGTTACATTAGGAATGAGATGATCAGTGAGGGTCGTGAGGTTTTCGACAAGATGCCAAGTAGGAATGTCGTGTCTTGGACCGCGATGGTAAATGGGTATGCTAAGTGTGGGAGGTTGGAACAAGCGCGTGATTTGTTTGATGGAATAGATAATAAGAATGTGGTATGTTGGAATGCTATGATAACTGGGTATGTAAGAAATGGAAGAATGGATGAGGCTAGGGAGTTGTTTGATGAGATGCCAGTTAAGAATGATGTGTCTTGGGTCATTATTCTTGAAGGGTATTTCCTTCATGGGATGGTACACGAAGTTGAAGAGTTGTTTGATCAAGCTCCAATGAAGAGTGTTTCACTTTACAATGCCATGTTGTCTGGTTATCTTGAAATGGGACGTCTTGAAGCTTTGCGGGAGCTATTTTCGAGAATGTGTGATCGGGATGTGGATTCATGGACTACGATGATAACTTGCTTGTCGAGAACTGGGGATATGGAAAATGCTAGGGGCTTGTTTGAAGAGATGCCCGAAAAGGATGTAGTGGCTTGCACTGCTATAATTCGTGGTTATTTACATAATAATCAGATTGAGGATGCTCGGAAATTATTTGATGAAATGTCTCATCGGGACAATGTCATGTGGAATTCAATGATATGGGGGTATGTTCAGAATGGGAGGTTGGAAGATGCTCTTGAATTGTTCAGGCATATGCCAAGACCAAACATTGAGTCATGGAACTCGATACTGCAGGGATATGTGCAACAAGGTGATGCGAATAAAGCTAGAAAGTTTATTGACCAAATGAGGCTAAAAGATGAAACTTCATGGAATAGAATGTTTGCAGGATGTCTAAGTGATGGAATTTTTATTTTGTATTCACATATGTTGCAAAGTGGATTTAAACCTGATCATGAAACACTTACCGCTGTAATTCCTGTATGTGGTGCACTTGCTGCGCATGTTTGGGGAAGATCAATGCACCTACATGTGATCAAGGTCGGTTTTGAAAGTGATGCTGTTGTTATTAGTTCATTAATCTCTATGTATGCCAAATGTGGCTTTCTGAATGATGCTGTTTTAGTGTTTAAAAGGATGATAGATAGGGATACAGTAGCTTGGAATGCTGTAATCATGGCACAAGCGTGTCATGGTTGTGCTTTTGAAGCCGTCAATTGCTTCCTTTTGATGATTGATGCTGGATTTGCACCTGATCATGTGACTTTTCTTGGCATCTTGACTGCATGTGCTCATTCTGGTCTGCTTGAGGAGGGATGGAAGTACTTTAAGGCTATGCAAAATGACTGGAATCTGATTCCGAAGCCGGAGCATAATGCTTGCATGGTTGATCTCCTTGGCAGATCAGGGTTGCTATCGGAAGCTTATGAGTTAGTTAAACAACTGCTAGTGGATCTCCCAGAATATACATGGGAGACATTCCTAAGTTCTTACAGAGTTCATGGAAATTTTGGACTAGGACAATTTGTTGCGCATAAGCTTGTAAATAGTCAACCTTCAAGTGTAGGGATGCGTGCATCAAATACGTATGCTGCGAAAGGGATGTGGGCGGACGTGGCAAACATCCGGGCATTACTTAACCATAGTGAATTCATGAAGGAAGTTGCATGCAGTTGGATTGAGATAAAGGGTCAGGTCTGTCAGTTTTTGAGCAATGACAAATCTCACCCTCAAATGGAGGACTTACACACGGAGTTAAAAAATCTTTCTGTAATCCTTGATGATATTGGGTGATAATGCATTTTTGGGCCTCATTTTTGCACTTTTCCTTGTGAAACAGTCGCAATGTTTTCTCCATTTCGTATGGCAGTGGTTATTGGATAATAGTAAGGCAAACCATGCTTATGAGGCATCGAAGTTACTGCGTTTCTTTCTTTCTTCTTTTGTTCTAAAATTTGGGCAGTATTTTAAGGAGAAAACTGCGCCAATTCTCTGTTGTTTTAGGTCACTTCAATTGTAAGTATGTCATCTAAGTGCCTGACCACTATCAGATGTTGCGAACATCAAAGCAGCCATGTACATAGTAGTTTCAAATGCAAACAGATAGTTTTCAATTTAAACCTTTATAATCTATAAAACCACATGACATCATTGAACAACCACAAGCATCCAGAAACATGATGGTAATCAGCATCTTGACAAGACAGGTTCAGCTCAGTTTTATGACGATTCACTAATTAGCAATGTGCAACATTCAACTCAGTGACCCGCGTCTCAAAACATGGAATTAACCACACAAATTTTCTGAAAGAAACACCAACTCAAATAGAAAAGACGAAACCAACAAAATTTGGCCCAGTACAAAGTGGATTCACAAATTACAAACACGTTTGACTTCAAAAACTGAAACCGATTCCTTTTAAGGACGCAATAAAGAAATAAAATACAATTAATTGACATACTTTCTAATGAAGGAAGTTTTGAGTGTGTAAGTTGGAAGGAATTACCTCAAATTTGGAGGGGTAGGAGAGAGATTGGCTCCAATTGCAAGGACGGAGGTGGAGGGTGTGCGATTGGGAAGGCGGAACCCCATCGGATCGACAAACAACAAATTTTGGACTAGGACAATTTGTTTCGCATAAGCTTGTAAATAGTCAACATTCATGTGCAGGGATGTGTGCATCAAATATGTATGCTGGGGAGATACCCATTTCCCTTGGCAACAACACTCAGTTATTGTTGGGTATTTATCTTCAAAATAACAGCTCAAGTGTAACCAGACCTTCAAGTTTAGTAAACTGTCAAAGCCTACTAACAGTGGACCTTTCTCAGAATAAACTCAATGGAACCATACCTAAACAACTATTTTCCATTTCTTCCCTCTCAAAAATTCTTTACGTTCCACATAACTCTTTGACCGGTCCCTTGCCTAATGACATTGGAAACTTGACAAATCTTGCTGCTCTTGATATTTCCAACAATAAATTTTCTGGAGATATTCTCTGTGTATCGAGTTGATTGGGAAAGCAATTTCACGGGTAATTTCTTTTTTTATAACAGAAGGCCCGGACAAAAACGACGTCGTTTTGGGCCGGTGTTTTTGTTTTTCCCACATGACGCAGGTTGAACCCGTGTCATGCCTCAAAACGATGTCGTTTTTCCCCACATAAGATAGGTTGAACCCATGTCATGTTAAAAAACGACGTCGTTTTAGTTCCGAGAACTATTAGGACGATTTCTATCTATATCGACTATTATTTAATGATCCGAGACATTTTTTCTCATAGAAATTATTATGACACATATGATGTACGAATATCTCAAAAATAAATTGGTTGCTAGTACTTAATCTATTTAAATTTGTATTTTTTAAAATAGACTTAGATACATTAGATCATATCACTTTTCATATCAATAACTCTTAGAGAATTTTACGTACACTTTCTATCAATCTGAGTGATATTTAAATGATCTAAGACATTCATATTGTAGAACGTAGAAAAATACAAATTATGTAAAAATTTCATATTAATTGAAAATGGATTAGTATTTGATCGAAATGAATTTATGTTTCTTAAAATAGGTTCGGATATACTGAATCAAAACCATAATAAACCAGTTTCAATATAATCTGGCGTTCCACAGTGAAGTCCGCCATGGACATACCAGTTGAAGCTCCAACACCTGCGCCAGTTGAAGAAGGTCGAGTTGACTCGGGCTTCGTCTCCGAGTTCGCAAGTTCATCATTGAGTGTGTGGCCTCTCTCTCAACTCCTATTTACATATACGCGTGCATGTATGCTTGTAATTCTGATGTACTCAATTCCGAACCAGTGATGTCCAATGCAGAAATTACTTCTCCTTTTTTGTCAAAATTTGCTAGGAATAAATCATATGTCTCCAGAGGAATGAAAAATATAAGAATGTGGACCGAAATTGTGATAGTTGAGTCCCTCAAGGCCATAAATGTAGTGAAAAATGTGATTTTTTTTTAATTGAAGCTCGAACTCCTGCGCCGGTTGAAGGTCGAGTTGGCCTGGTCCGACTCGGTCTCCTCGGTCTCTGAGTTCCTCCCTCTCCTCCACAATTTTAAAGAAAAATTATACAATGAGATACATATAATGAATATTTTGGAATTTTTATTTGATGTTTACAGCTTAAATTCTACAAGCGAGGAATATTTGAAGAGATGTCATGGCTAACATCCGGGCATTACTTAACCATAGTGAATTCAAGAAAGAAGTTGCAAGCAGTTGGATTGAGATAAAGGGTCAGGTCTGTCAGTTTTTGAGCAATGACAAATCTCACCGTCAAATGGAGGACTTACACAGAGTTAGAAAATCTTTCTGTAATCCTTGATGATATTGGGTGATAACGCATTTTATAGCCTCATTTTTTCACTTTTCCTTGTGTAACAGTCTCAATGTGTTCTCCATTTCGTATGTCAGTGATTATTGGATAATAGTAAGGCAAACCATGCTTATGAGGCATCGAAGTTACTGCTTTTCCTTTCTTAATTGTTTTATTCTAAAATTTCTGCAGTATTTGAAGGAGAAAAAAAAGTGGCTATCTGCCTCTAGAATAAGGCTGTGAATTCGATCGCGGGTATCGTATTCCTGCTTATGATTTTTGTTCTTGTGGAAGTGTCGGTCTTTGAAAATCTTTCTTAACTATAGAGATATACTAGTGATTCCATATTGGGACTTCTCGATTTTTCAGACATCCAAAAGCATTTCGGTTTTGTTCTTGCAGAGCACTTTGCATAGAATGGGTACTCTACAAGCTGCAAAAGATGCGACCTAAGCATGGCTTGGGTGTACCATGATTCTACAAATTCCCGGAAGAGGTATTACCTTACTGTTGCAGATCTACCAGTTCAAAAGAAACTTTTGTACTGGCCCTTACCCTTTTTAGCTATCCAATTTTATTGAAATTACTTCTGTTGATTGAATGAATGACATGTTCCAAAGGGATGGATTGGTGCTGATATGCATTTAAATCTTCCTGCTGCTATGAGTAAGGGTAACCTTAGTTTTGCATGTGCAATTGATCTCGTTACCTATGGCTTCTTAACAGGGTCCTGCAAGAGCACTGTACTTTATGATTTCTGCTTGACAGTACCGTCTCCAAAACCAGCTAAAAGCATGATGCAGCATAGGTAACTAGTATTTTTGGCTTCATTCTCTGAAAAAATTGCCCTTTTTCCTACCATATCTCTTTTTCATCTTACTTTCCCTCCGCGAAAGAATGAGATTTTATCTTGTTAGTATTCCATATCCCTTGTCAAGAAGTGTCATTTGTGCAAATTGCTATCGGAACATCACGCGCCCTTGCTACAATAGCACCTATTAACTTCTCCCCTTTGAGATCAAGAGGGGAATCTGTTTTTGTGCAACCCTCCTTCCAAATTGAATTCCAACTGTTCAGTGCCAACTAATCAAGTTGGACCTCAGATGAGACCAACTTTTAGACAAGACGAGTCTTAAGTCCAATGGTGGCATACTCAACTCAACTCTATAGTTGGTCGCCATATGCACATTCAATGGGAGTATACTGCGTATAGACTCACCGACTATGGTTTTATCAGAACAGGACAGTTCCAGTGAATCTCTATACTGGACTCAAAGCCCATATAGGCCTATGGCCAATGGACAGTTCCAGTCAATCTATCTGCAATGAGTTCTTAGGACAGTTCCAGTCAATCTCTATGCTGGACTCAAAGCCCAGATGGGCCTATGGCCTATGGACAGTTCCAGTCAATCTATCTGCAATGAGTTCTTTTTTTGTTTCTCTTTGTTATTTTTCTTCTCTTAATTTCCTTCCTTACAGCTGTAGTACTATTGAGGATTGCTCACCTTTAATGCCATTGGCTAGTTAATTCCACATCATCTATGTATCACAATCTGCCTTGTCCAGTTGTACTATTGAATGCTCAGAATTCTGCTCTTCAACATCTAGCATGGTTTATTTTGGACTACCGACACTTGTTCTTTAACTCACAGAAGTTATATTTGAAATCATTTGCTGGCTCTTGGACTGATTTATGTATGGGATTCACCTGCCTATGCTGACCTCATTTGGCTATTCTGGGGCAATATCCTTGTGCATCCACTCCAAAGTACAAAAGCAACATCCCCTGCGAAAAGCGGTGATGTCAGACGTACATATTTTGCCAACTCTTTGCTGAGGTCTTTCATGGGTTACTTTCAGAGTTTTTCTTTTTAGTTGATTTTTGTGGGTGTGAGGACCTGGAAGAGTGCCTAAGGTTGTCCCTCCGGGAATATGGCGGGCGCTATAGTGTATGTATTAGGTAGGTGGGTATTGGGTGTTGTGTGTCTATTTTGGTGGTGTATCAACCATCATTATATGAAGATCTTCGGGACTGACATGTTCGAGGGATGGAGAGACTAGAAGGATGGAGAGAAGGATTGAAAGGGTGTCTGGGTGGTTGTGGTAGTAATGAGGTAGTTGTAGTAACGATGAAGGTGGTTGATGCCCCTCTCTCTATGACCGGTCAAGCGGCTATCCTCATGGAGGATGAGTCTTGACGAGTCCCATTGCTGTAGCCTCCATGCCACATATCTCCTATGGTCCCAAGCGAGGTACCTAGGCCTTGCTCCCGGCCTAGGGTCTTGTGAAGATCGCCAGGCTCAATGGAGCCTTATTTATTGTATGGAGATATTTTGGAAAATCCATTGAGGGCACCACGGAGGGGTACTACGGAGGAGATCCTCATATCGAGGTGCTTGCATAATGTGAGGAGCACATGATTACGGAGGAGCCCAGCTTGCCTTACCTGTCGGATGTTGTCCGCTGGTAAGTGCCACGTGGCGATGCTCCTTCGGATACCCACAATTTGTTTCACATAGCCAGTATTTTAAAGTAGTTGATATTTTTCGTAGTTCTTTCCTCCCGTTCAGCTGTCATCCTTCACACATAATTGGGCCCACTTTATGTGCGGGCAGATGCAGAAGATCTGAAGATTAAATGACTTAGCAATTTTTCAGTTGTCGGAAATAAAGTTGGAAATGGATAACACATTATGCAATGATATCAATTTTGTTATCTACTTTTCTTGAGCCTGTGAAATCAGATTGGATGTATGGCCTATCATCCACAAAATGAGAAAGCAAAGGTACCCAACCTTATGATGATAAATTGGTGCGAGGGAGTTAGGTTAGCTTTTCAAGTCTTAAAAGTTTGCCCTTCTGGAAAGCAATAAGAATCCAAATGACCCTTTTGAGGTCATTCCGCGTGATCTTTGTTGGTGCTACTTGAGAGAGAGAAAGAGAGCAATAAATAAGAAAAGGTGAGGGAGTAGTTTGAGGAAAGGAATAAATAAGAAAAGGTGGAGACAGTGGTAGGTTGGTTGGGAGATGAGCACTTTCCACAGGGATTTCTAACCTCTTTTTGGTTTGAAGCATCCAAAAGTGACTTTTTGCTTGGCATCTTCTTGATCCTCTTCATGTGACCTTACCCCCGGAATTCTTAACCTCTTTTGTCAAATTCCAAAAGAAACTTTTATGCTTGGCTCTTCTTGATTCTACTCGTGAACTTTTAGTCTCTCTCTCATACGATTAAGTTGTTAGCATGTTTCATGTTTGACAATGTGAATGTTTCGGCATCTGTATTTAGTCAAAATTATATATACGCATGATTTTTCACTCACGTTAATCAACCCCTTCATACTTTAATCCAATCAATCCATCTCTATTGTTCAGACACGTAGTAAAATAAAAATTTGTCCATTTAGTCGTAATTTTCTCTCACTCGCTAGCATTTTTGTTACAGGTGAATCTGTCACTATTCTTTAAACATCTGCAATTGACATTTCCCCCTCTATTGTCCAGTTCATATTGAAACATCTAGTGGATGACATTTGAGCACTTCATTGTGTTCTCTTTCTTAAAGTTAGAATAATTAGTTCCTCCTTTTGTTTATGATTCTATGAACCTTTATCATTGATGAGTGCACATGCCTTGTCCTTGATCTCCACATGGAATTAATAATATAACCATTGGTATTGATGACATCAAGACTTTTCGTTCTTTATTGCATAAAAGACTGCTACTATCTCACTGGATTGTCAAGTGGCATATAAATCCATCTCCTATAGGCTTCACCTCTTCTGCCATTGTTTTCTTCTGTCGAAACCTTGTGATTGGTGAGGAATTTACGGGCGCACTAGAACGTTGTCATATTCCCATGATCCACAGTTTCACAAAATAAAACTGTAAATCTGCTCATCTCTCTTTGAATATCTTCAATACGTTATACCGTGCATTTACATTTTTACTTTAGTGCGTAGAGACTGCAACATATTGCTTCGACTATTCTGCATTAAATTTTCGGTACATGTTTATGTATTTATATAAGATCTTGAAATGCAATAGCTACAACTGCGATCCACATTGAAATGATTATTCACTTTTGCAAGTGATAAGGGTCTGGAAGATCCAGAGAATACAAGCTCTAAAAAGTCGAAAGAAATTTTACAAGAGATTCAAAGTGTTTCCATTATTGCCAATGGAAAGTAGCTAAGATACATATATGGCTAATTTAGTTATTTAGGTTTCACCGAGAAACACAGAACCGAACCCTCTGTAGTAATTCAAGCTCCATTATTGGAATCAAATACGCCAAAACACAAACACTGCTTTAGGATGGGAAGGTTGTCGTTTAAGCTTAAATTCTTGAGTTTACGAATGAACTTTAGTTGGTTCCTTTAGGTGCAAGGTACTTCTCACGAATGCCTTGAATCTTGGTGACCATCTTGTCGTAAGGTGGCCAGTTTGCTTTGATCACTGGAACATCACAGAAATTTTGCATCCATTCTGATAACTGCGGAAATTTATCTGCATCTATAAGCTTTATACCGGTAACCTCCTCGATTATAGGAAGCCAATTAGCTGTCCAACCAAGTGCAATGTCTGTGAAGCCGATTGTTGCTCCTCCAAAAAACTTCTTTCCTTTTAGTTCTCCTTCTATGTATTTCAGGTTCTCCATGGCCCTAGGAACAGCCTCCTCTTGTTCTTTTCCTTCAGTGACAAGCACGTTGAATACTGATTCCGAAAGCTACATGTTAAACCAACAAATAAAAAAAAAAACATATAGTTAGGTAATGAGAATAGTCAGCCAGAGTCTTCAGGGCTTGTTGGAGCTGACAGAGTAGCGAGGCAATCCTAGGGTCTTTTTGGCCTTATTTATTGGTTCTGTTTTTGTGTGCTAGAACACCACAGTTGCGATTAAACTTGTTATTGGGCCAATACTTTTGGGGAAAGAAAAACCATTTTTAGTAAGAGCACTGAAAATATGCTTTTGAATTCTTGAAAACTATATTTTTAAGAATGAATACTATTGGAAAAACAGTTTTCGAAATGTTTCATGCATGACTGTACTTCAAAAGCGCGACCAAACAGGGTCTTATAGTTCAATCTTCTTCATTGAGATTTTGGTTGGGTTATGAAGTATAAACTGATTGTTTCTTTAATCCAGATGCAATCCGATCGATATGTTCACGAGATAGTGGAGAGAGTATACCTTTTCATCAACGAATTTCGCCCAGAAACGAGCCATGGCTCTCTCATAAGGATCTTCAGGTAACAAAGGATTCTGGGTCCATGTCTCTTCAATGTATTCAAGGATTACAAGTGATTCTGAGATTGGTTTTCCATTGTGCACAAGGACTGGAACCTTTTTGTAGGTAGGATTATACTGGAGGAGCAGAGGGCTTTTTTGAGAAAGATCCTCAAATATGGTTTCATACTCTAGGCCTTTAAGTTGCAATGCCCAGATGATTCTCAAGGGAAATGGACTTGACCATGTCCTGAAAACCTTCAAGTCATCTGCCATGGTGGTTTTTTGTTGGGCAAATTGTGTTAGCTGTGGCCTTGTATAACCACACTCTTCTGGGATTTTGTCATATGTGATTAAGGTTCTCTGCATTAAACCCCACATTTCCACATCCCTTTATGAATTTTCTTGATTCTTTGTATGTTTTACTCTTTGGTCATTGTTGGTGTGCTAGTGCTTTTTTTCTTTGTGGGTCACCAACATAATTTCTTACATCACTCAGTATGTAAGGTATCTGATAGAAGTGGACCCATTATTGACCCTTCTGAATAGAGATAAGGTGCTTTTGGACAGTGAGGCTGGGACCCTTCAGGTTTGTTTGTAGCGTACTTGGGTCCAATGAAAATTTCACTAGCTAAATTGGCTTGGGCTTGAGTTGAGCTCGAGCTTTATCACAAGCCTTAACAAGCCGAAAAAATTATATATTTATGGATGCATATAGGTCTAGAGTTGCAGATAAAATACTTGTTTATGCATAAATAAGATCATAGTCCATGTAAAAGTTTGTACATACTACATACACACAATATGGAATTTTTAATATGCACAAGTTTATACGTAAACTTTTCATGATATACATACATTCTAGCACAAGTGTAATCGGGCCGAATACTGTCAGACAAAGACTTGGCTCATTTATTACATGAACTTGAGACCGAGGCTCAAGTTTGGTTTGTTTAATAGACGAATCAAATTCAAATGAGCCTTTACAGAGTCGATCTTTTGAATTGTTCTCGGATGGCTCCATTCATTTGTCCTTGTGATGGTGACTGCTGTTTGATTAGTCCGCTATATTTCTTTTTTTCTCTGCGAATTTAGTGATGTATGAACTACAATCAAATGCATAGAATGGAAATACATGGTGCCTACAACTAGGTTACCACTCCACTTGCATTAGTCCATCCAGATTGATGCAATAGTAATGTTTCTGAATTCATCAAGCACAATATGACAACAGTGAGTATTTAGTTTTGATAAAAGTGCTAGAGAAAATTACAGGGAAATGATTTTTCGCGCTGAGTATTAATGAGTATTAATGAGCAATGTTACATGAACTCTTTTACTTATTTTCTTCTCAAGAGCTCAGGCCCCAAATCCGTGGAATATGGTCACTACACTACAGGCCTTCCGAATTCGTGAAATATGTGTTTAATACGTGTACCGAATTTAAGGATAATCATTGCGTGGTCTCGTGACATCACTTGTAGGTGTCCAAGACCACCCAAATAATATTTCCCAATCTAGACACTTGCTCTGAAGAGTCCAATCTAGACATGGATTGGAATGTGAAATCACTTAAGCTCGCATCTTGGAAACGGGGGTTTGTAGACTCTCCGACGCCGTTTCAATTCAGTACGGCGTCATTTTCGGGGACCTCGCATCTTTGACACGGGAGGTTGGTTTGCCTCAATAACCTTGTAATCACGTATGCACGAGTTATGAATGTTATTATGCGCAAATTCAATTCATGTATTGCCTTTTCCTACACCCGAATGAGCTTGATCATGTGCCGTCATATAAGCTCCCTATACCAGTTCAATTCAACGATCACAAGTTGTTTCAAGAGTGGGGATATTGAGGCTGCACGCAAAGTGTTTGATGAAATGCCCCACAAGAATGTGGTGACTTGGAACTGCATGATATCTGGTTACATGAGGAATGAGATGATCAGTGAGGCTCGTGAGGTTTTTGACGTGATGCCAAGTAGGAATGTCGTGTCTTGGACCGCGATGGTAAGTGGGTATGCTAAGTGTGGGAGGTTGGAACAAGCGCGTGATTTGTTTGATGGAATAGATAATAAGAATGTGGTATGTTGGAATGCGATGATAACTGGGTATGTAAGAAATGGAAGCATGGATGAGGCTAGGGAGTTGTTTGATGAGATGTCAGTTAAGAATGATGTGTCTTGGGTCATTATTCTTGAAGGGTATTTCCTTCATGGGATGGTACATGAAGCTGAAGAGTTGTTTGGTCAAGCTCCAGTGAAGAGCGTTTCACTCTACAATGCCATGTTGTTTGGTTATCTTCAAATGGGACGTCTTGAAGCTTTGCGGGAGCTATTTTCGAGAATGTGTGATTGTGATGTAGATTCGTGGACTACGATGATAACTTGCTTGTCGAGAACTGGGGATATGGAAAGTGCTAGGGGCTTGTTTGAAGAGATGCCCGAAAAGGATGTAGTGGCTTGCACTGCTATAATTCGTGGTTATTTACATAATAATCAGATTGAGGATGCTCGGAAATTATTTGATGAAACGTCTCATCGGGACAATGTCATGTGGAATTCAATGATATGGGGGTATGTTCAGAATGGGAGGTTGGAAGATGCTTTTGAATTGTTCACGCATATGCCAAGACCAAACATTGAGTCATGGAACTCGATACTGCAGGGATATGTGCATCAAGGTGATGCGAATAAAGCTAGAAAGTTTATTGACCAAATGAGGCTAAAAGATGAAACTTTATGGAATAGAATGTTTGCAGGATATCAAAGTGATGGAATTTTTATTTTGTATTCACATATGTTGCAAAGTGGATTTAAACCTGATCATGAAACACTTACCGCTGTAATTCCTGTATGTGGTGCACTTGCTGTGCTTGTTTGGGGAAGATCAATGCACCTATATGTGATCAAGGTCGGTTTTGAAAGTGATACTGTTGTTATTAGTTCATTAATCTCTATGTATGCCAAATGTGGCTTTCTGAATGATGCTGTTTTAGTGTTTGAAAGGATGATAGATAGGGATAGAGTAGCTTGGAATGCGGTAATCATGGCACAAGCGTGTCATGGTTGTGCTTTTGAAGCCGTCAATTGCTTCCTTTTGATGATTGATGCTGGATTTGCACCAGATCATGTGACTTTTCTTGGCATCTTGACTGCATGTGCTCATTCAGGTCTGCTTGATGAGGGATGGAAGTACTTTAAGGCTATGCAAAATGACTGGAATCTGATTCCAAAGCCGGAGCATAATGCTTGCATGGTTGATCTCCTTGATAGATCAGGGTTGCTATCGGAAGCTTATGAGTTAGTTAAACAACTGCCAGTGGATCTCCCAGAATGTACATGGGAGACATTACTAAGTTCTTACAGAGTTCATGGAAATTTTGGACTAGGACAATTTGTTACGCATAAGCTTGTAAATAGTCAACCTTCAAGTGTAGGGATGCGTGCATCAAATACGAATGCTGCGAAAGGGATGTGGGCGGACGTGGCAAACATCCGGTCATTACTTAACCATAGTGAATTCAAGAAAGAAGTTGCATGCAGTTGGATTGAGATAAAGGGTCAGGTCTGTCAGTTTTTGAGCAATGACAAATCTCACCCTCAAATGGAGGACATACACACAGAGTTAGAAAATCTTTCTGTAATCCTTGATGATATTGGGTGATAATGCATTTTATAGCCTCATTTTTTCACTTTTCCTTGTGTAACAGTCTCAATGTGTTCTCCATTTCGGATGGCAATGATTATTGGATAATAGTTAGGCAAACCATGCTTATGAGGCATCAAAGTTACTGCTTTTCCTTTCTTTATTGTTTTGTTCTAATGTTTTTGTACTATTTGAAGGAGAAAACTGCAACCTACTCATGGTACGTCAATTCTTTGTTGTTTTAGGTCACTTCTATCGTAAGTATGTCATCTAAGTGCCTGAACTCTATAAGATGTTGCGAACATCAAAGCAGCCATGTACATAGTAGTTTCTGATGCAAACAGAGCTTTCAATTTAAACCTTTATAATCTAAAAAACTACATGACATCATTGAACAACCACGAGCATCCAAAAACATGATGATAATCAGCATCTTGTACACAGGTTCAGCTCGGTTTTATGAGGATTCACAAATTAGCAAGGTGCAACATTCGACTCAGTTACCCACGTCTCAAAACATGGAATTAACAACACAGATTTTATGAAAGAAACACCAACTCAAATAGAAATTACGAAACCAACAAAAATTGGCCTAGTACAAAGTGGATTCACAAATAACAAACACGTTTGACTTCAAAAACTGAAACTGATTACTTTTAAGGACGCAATAAAGAACTAAAATACAATTAATTGTCATACTTTTTAATGAAAGAAGTTTTGAGTGTGTAAGTTGGAAAGAATTACCTCGACTTTAATGAGAGAGATTGGCTCCAATTGCAAGGACGGAGGTGGAGGGTGTGCGATTGGGATGGCGGAACCCTCTAACGTGCTTGCATGGTTGATCTCCTTGGTATATCAGGGTTGCTATCGGAAGCTTATGAGTTAGTTAAACAACTGCCAGTGGTTCTCCCAGAATATCCATGGGAGACATTACTAAGTTCTTGCAGAGTTCATGGAAATTTTGGACTAGGACAATTAGTTATGAGGTGGTAGCCTAGTTGACCAAAGTGGGTGGGATAAGATTCCCCTCCCTCTTTGTGCATGGACCTCCCAGGTTCGAATCTCTCACATGCCATTGCTGAGACTTGTGTGGATTTGCAAGGAGGGCCTTTGGCCAACTAGTCGCCTTGGTGGTGCTGTGGTGGCGGCCTGTCCTATTTGGACAGTAGCTATGGCTCAACCGGACATTCCACAGCGAGTCGGGAAGCCCAATGGTCACACCCATGGGGTTGCTACGCTGGTCGCCCCTTCCCACCTTTTCCGGTTCCCCAAAAAAAAAAAAAAAGCTTGTAAATAGTCAACATTCATGTGTAGGGATGTGTGCATCAAATATGTATGCTGGGGAGATACCCATTTACCTTGGCAACACTGCTCAGTTATTGGCTATTTATCTTCAAAATAGCAGCTTAAGTGGAACCATACCTTCAAGTTTAGTAAACTGTCAAAGCCTACTAACAGTGGACCTTTCTCAGAATAAATTTAATGGAACCATACCTAAACAACTATTTTCCATTTCCTCCCTCTCAATAATTCTTAACGTTTCACATAACTCTTTGACCGGTCCCTTGCCGAAGGACATTGGAAACTTGACAAATCTTGCTGCTCTTCATATTTCCAACAATAAATTTTCTGGAGATATTCCAAGCAATTTAGGAAATTGTTTTGGATTGCAATTACTCTTCATGCAAGGGAATTCTTTTGAGGATACCATTCCTTCTTTGAGTGGTTGAAAAATATTCAGTTCCTAGAACTGTCTCACAGCCACCTTTCAGGCCAAATTCCTCAGTACTTGGCCAAGCTTTCTTCATTACTATATCTAAATCTGGCATTTAACAATCTTGAGGGTGAGGTGCCTGTTGAAGGTATCTTCAGAAGTCCAAGTGCAATTCAAGTATATGGCAACAAAAAGCTTTGTGGGGGAGTCCAAGGGCTGAAATTGCCACCGTGCCCCATCCGATCTCCAAAAAAGCCAATGAAGCACAAATCTCTTGAAGTTATATTTGTTTCGACTATCGTTGCCTCTTGGTTAGCATTAATGGTATGTTTGGTTTCATTTTTTTGCAAAAAAAGTTGGAGAAGAAGCCGCATTCAGCATCTTCCGTTGGGCATGTGCACCCTAAGATTTCTTATGAAGAGCTCCTCAATGCAATTTGATTGGTTCAGGTAATTTTGGGGTGGTATATAGAGGAGTTCTTGGTCCAGATGACATAATTGTAGCAGTAAAGGTACTCAACCTTCACAAGAGAGGAGATTCAAAAAGCTTTTTTGCCGAATGCCAGGCCTGAGAAACATCCGGCACAGAAACTTTGTGAAGATCCTCACTGCTTGCTCAAGTATCAATTTTGTGGGGAATGACTTCAAAGCTTTGGTGTACGTGTACATGCCTAATGGCAGCTTGGAAAAGTGGCTGCATCCAGAAGAGGGACAACCACAACAGAGAACTTTGAGCATTCTCCAAAGACTAAGTATTGCAATTGATGTGGCTTCTGTGGCTCTGTGATCTAAAGCCGAGCAATGTGCTTCTTAACAATGATTTCACTGCTCATGTGAGTGATTTTGGCCTGGCACAGCT